>CAXHJY010000928.1:1025000-1032343 GCA_964016885.1 Eledone cirrhosa
CATGTCACATATATCTCAGTAGCCATTGAGAATGCCAGACAGCTGTTTCAAGATTTGTTACTCTCTCATCAGTGACATTCACTCACCTATTACTGAGATGAAAATAGACTAAAATCTATATAGATTTTGTGCATTGAACATGTGTTGGAGATGCCCATTTCATACAGCAAATAGAAAATATCAGCTAGAAATTTGCATACAGTGTGAACGCGGCTGGTTATAATTAATTGTTAAGTGGATGCTAAATGATGATGATGGTGTTGATATATAGATATGAGCAGCATCATTTAATGTGTGTTTTATCTGTTAGAAACTGTTGGACAGGTTTTTACAGACCGAGTCAGTACTCAAGCATGGCTACAGACCTCCAAGACAGACCAGAAACCACTATATCACTTACATATGCTCTCATGCTGTCTTGTCTGCATTTTATCATGACTAGGGAGGTTGTCATGTCTTTGACATGACTGAATGGTCCTCTCGACTGTTTCTTTGTCAATATTTCTATCACCAACCACTTTACAGAATGTACTGGATGTGTTTATCATGTAGATCACCAACACTAGGGAAGTTTCATATGTAAGATACAACTTAATATTAAAAAGTTATTGTTTTATATATTTCTGTTTTATTTTAGCCCTCCACCTTCTCTATGTAATGAAGAAATAGTAATACCGACGACAAGTTTTGTTTCAGTAAACACCCCAGCAATACCAGTCACTACCACAAAGATGTATAACCCTCCTGGTTACACACCAATGACCAGGTGTGAGAGTCTTATTCACAACCACTTTGACAGTCTAATTTCATCCCCTTCCTCTTCCTCTTCCTCTACTACCACCTCACAATCGAGCTTCACTGAACAAGAACAACGGAAACAATCAGAAAGTTCTATTAAGACAATCCCTTCATCGATAGAAGAAGAAAGCTTTCTCTCACAGATGGAAGCAACAGAAAATACAGAAGAAAAAAACAAGTCCAAAAAGAAGAGAGTACTTCCAAAGCTATTCCGCCGGAATGGAGATGTCAAGAAGAAATCCTAACTCACAACAGCCAGTTTCAACAATTTTTTTTTTTGGGGGGGGGGGAGAGTCGGTTCCCCACAACTCACAGCTGATAAATTTTTTTTAAATAATTTTATTCTAAATTCTCAGTTCTTTTTCCTCTTCCTGTTTCTCCCCCTCCCCACTTCTCCTTCCTCTTTCTTCTTCGAACACTTATTCTTGGGAGGGTTGTGAGGGGGCAGAGTCCTCAGACATTCCTTCTAACAGGTCCTGTCATTAACAATAACCTTTGTCTCCAAGTGAAACCAGCTGAGCTCATGGATGTTATCCAATCATCTTGCTTGGAGTCTACCCCCTGGGTCTCCTGCCCTGCCAGTTGGTTTTGTCTGTAAAATCTGTCCAAAAGTCCAAAGTAAATCTTGAGATATTCAAACATGTCCTCCATAGTATCAGAGCTGTGATCTCTCAATTTGGAGAAGTAGCAGCTCTACCTGGAGTGACTCTCTCATCTCCAAGCTATGCACTTTATCGAGTAATGTTACTCCAAAGACCCTTCAGAGTAACCCCATTTCAACCTCTTTGTGATCATATTCTTTTGGTTGGTTTAAAAAAAATTCCTTTCCTTCCTTCTTTCTTTTGTTTGTTTGTTTGTTTGTTTGTTTTTTTCTTTCTTTCCTCCTTTCTCTCTTTCTTTCTTTCCTTCTTTATCTCTCTTCCTCTCTCCCTCTCTCACTATAGATAAGTGATATTTGACAAGTGGATAACTCCCCAGAGGCTGGCAGATTGGGGGGCAAAAATTTATATTTTTTATAAGAATAATAAAATAAAATAAAAAAGCATGAACAAAAAAAAGTACAATAAATTTAAAACAGAAACTCTTTTTGAGATTCAGAAAAGAAGAACAATACTGGACATATTGAAGTGTCTGTCTGTGTGTCGACAGAATTGTAGAGTGTTTGAGTCATATAACTTTGATAGGTGGTTTTGGCCAGTATTGGCTCAGGTTATGTCTAACATAATAGCACCACCTGTACACACACATATATATATATATACACACACACAGATACACACACACACACACACACACACACACACACACACACATATATATATATATATACTAATATTTGTGTTATAAAAATATTGACTAACTGGGTTACGTATGCAACACTCCAATCAATAAATAATGATGTAATTAGGTTCAAGCACTCAACATCATGTATACTTCTAATTCTGATATGGTAGTACATGGTGGACTATATGTACAATAATGATAGAAATGTGAAGGGTAAATTTCCATAATTACGTAATAAAATAAATCATGGAAATGTTACCGTAGCATTTTTATAATTATTGTATGTGTGTGTGTGTATATATATATATATATATATATATAAATAAATAAGTGTTAAAAAGACTCACGTAGCTACAACCATATCAAATAGGAATCAAAAGTGGAGGGGGGCACACAAGACAAAGGCAATGGAAAAAAGCAAGGGCAGTCCTTCTCTTCAGTTAACTTCTGGAAATCCTTATAGTTTCGGTGCATTAAAGAGTTGATATTATTGATTTTAATGCACATGGGATGATTGGCAACAGAACAAGGAGACTAGGACAAATTGTGCCTTTCGATGATTTATACAACTACCCCCCCCCCCCCCCCCCCCCCCCCCCCCCCCCCACAAAAAAAAATATATATATATAATAATAATAATAATAATAATAATGGTAATAATAAAATTAAAATAAAAATAAATAAATAAATGAAATAAGAAAATTGCTACATACCAATGTTCTTCAACTCAGAAGGAAGTGATAAAAACATGGTGCTGCGCAATAACTTATCCAAGAAAAGGATAGTTCATTAAGAGAAGGAAGTGTCTGTCTTTCTGTTGTCTTTGTTTTCTGTGTCCCAACTGTTTTTGATTCCTATATATATATATAATAAACATCACAATATAATTATTCCATTACCCAAGGTTTCATGAAGTTAGACGGTTCTAACAGAAACGTCTAGTTCGTTCATCAGATGATATATTTCTGTATATAATGAAGGAATTGTGGTAAGGAACCAGATGGACCATAACGCACCAAAGTACTCAATACTTAGGGTATTGGAGTGGGTAATAGGAACAAGTATGACCCCCGACGGCAGAGCTCAAGTCGTTTCGACGGCAAATTCTGAATTAGCCGTCGAAATGGCTTGAGCTCTGCCGTCGGGGTCATACTTGTTCCTATATATATATACTTCGTTTTTGAATTTGTTTTGCAAAGTTTCTTATGTGAAAACGTGTGTTGAAACAGATTGTTATACTTTGGGAGGGTCATGCTGCCAATAAGAACACACACACCTGTTGGTTTTCACTTCAATTTATTATAAATTTCCGGTTGGTTGGTTCGATAGCAGGAAGGTTGTTTATGTATTGTCAAAACTCTTTCGTCACACATTCTGTGACCTGCTCAGTGACTAGGTTTTTATTTTATGTCTCTCCTTTGTTCTGCCCTTCACCAACTTGTTTTTTGCGGAGGTCACAGAATGTGTGGCGAAAGAGCTTTGACAATATATAAACAACCTTCCGGTTATCGAACCAACCAACCAACCAATAAGCCGGAAATTTATAATAAATTGAAGTGAAAAACAATAGGTGCGTGTGTTTTTATTGGCAGCATGACCTTCCCAAAGTATACCAATATCTATATATATATGTTTATATATATATATATACACATATATGAAAATAGTCAGGAGCCAAACAGCTGAGCTCTGGCCGTTTCGACAGTTAGATCTGAACTGTCTGTCGAAACAGCCGGAGCTCAGCTGTCTGAGTCCTGACCCTTTTCCTATTCTACTACCCACTCTACTACCCTAAGTATTGAGTACTCTGGTGCATTATGGTCCACCTGTTATCTTATCACACCCTCTTTGTTATATATATATATATATATATATATTGTTATACTTGGGGAGGTTCATTGCTAGAAATAATAATAAAACGCACACGCTGTTTGGTTTGGGTTGGTTTTCGCTTTTGTGTCTTTTATATCTCCATAGTTAATTTAGCTGGCAATCAGTGTTTATTACTGATTGACCAACGGTTTAAAATACAGATATAAATATATATATATATATATATATATATATATATATATATATATATATAGTCTATCAAAGTTCTTTCGTCACACATCTGTGACATCATCATCAGTGGTACTATTATGCCCCCCCCCCCCGTCGTTGTATTGTAATGTCTATGCCTAAAAATAGCATAGGCATTACAATACAACGAGAGGAAACATAATAGTACCACTGATGATGTCACAGATGTGTGACGAAAGAACTTTGATAGACTATATATATATTTATATCTGTATTCTTGGTCAATCCATGATAAATATTGATTGCCAAATAAATTAACTATGGAGATATAAAAGATACAGAAGTGAAAACCAACCAAACAGTGAGTGTCTTCTGTTATTTCTGCCAATATTATTACAACAATATGACCCTCCCCAAGTATAACAATATTTGTTTCGACACATGATTTCATATCAAAAACATATATATGTATATATACATATTATTCTCCTTTTTTTCATAAATGATACCTTTTTTGTTTGCTTTTAAAAAATTTGTTGTTATTATCAATATTACTATTATCATCATTATTATTATTATTGATATTATTATTATTAAAATGGTGATGGATTGCAGTATCGGTAGAGCATTGGACAATAAGCTCTGCGGCATATATTTACAGCTTTTACATTCTGAGTTCAAATCCCGCCATGGATAGCTTTACCTTTCATCCTTACAGGATCGATAAAATAAAGTACCAGTAACACAATGGGTTGATTTAATCCGCTTTCCCCTCCCTCAAAATGGTTGGCCTTTTGCCCAAATTAGAAAGCATTATTATAAATGTATGTTTTTACTGGTGAGAAGAAAGACAACCAGCATGTAATGATTATGAATGAAGATGAACATTTTTTTCTCTATCATCTCCCGAAATGTA
This sequence comes from Eledone cirrhosa, assembly GCA_964016885.1. Classification (NCBI taxonomy): domain Eukaryota; kingdom Metazoa; phylum Mollusca; class Cephalopoda; order Octopoda; family Eledonidae; genus Eledone; species Eledone cirrhosa. The sequence goes on from CAXHJY010000928.1 coordinate 1,030,021, forward strand.
TAACTTTACAAATTATAAGCTTAAACAACATCTCTCTCTCTCTCTCTCTCTCTCTCTCTCTCTCTCTCTCTCTCTCTCTCTCTCTCTCTCTCTGATTCTGTGTGTCTATCTCTTTCTCTGTCTCTATATGTGTATGTTTCTTTCTCTGTCTCTCCTTTCTTTCTTTCTTTCTCTTGCCAGTTCTTATTTGTAAGAATGTGTAAGTTATATATATATATTAGGTGTATAACTACAGTTAGAACAGTGCTTTTACTAGGTCGTCCGTTTGGATTGTATTCCAGAGTTAAGGCGACTGTATTGCACAGAGTGTAAATATTGGAAGTCGGTGTTGCAGCATAAATACCAACTTTGTGTGTTACAATTATACTGCAACACTAACTCTTCAATTGCTTTTTATCTATCTATGTGTGTGTGTGTATGTGTATATATATATATATATAGAGAGAGAGAGAGAGAAATACATCTTATACAAAATCACTGTGATGGGTATTTACGTCTCTGAATTCAGATTTATTTAAGCAATCTGTTTTCATTGAGATATTATGTATATTGGTGGCAAATTTACTATATATATATATATTTGTATTTATATGTCTATCTCTATCATTCACTCTATATATCTATCTGTCTGTCATGGGGGATAGATAGATGGGCATATATATACATATGTATGTGTGTTGAGTATATATATATATATATATATATATATATATATAGTAATAATAATAAATTTGAAGACTAAAATCCAAAGAGGGCTCGATAAGGATAAATATATATCAAATATATAAGAACCGTAGAGCAAATATTTATTAAAATAACAGATTAAAGTTTAAGCAAAGAATCGCTGCTTTCACCCTTAACGGGATCTTCTGAAACTAACAAAGTCAATCTGTAAACGCAGAAGTAAATATTTCGAAAAACGTTGCAACCGGAGGAAGACAGGAAGACGATACTTTGGTTCGTGGTAACGTTCGCTGGCAAAGAACGGGAAAAAACGAATATAATACGTCATTAATAGGAGCGGTGAAAAACAATTACGCGCAAAGACAGAACCACGTTTATGGTATAAAAGAAGTCGTAGACTAATGTTCTCTTAGGTGGTGCATAGAGACGTTCTCTGGCAATGAACGGGAAAATGAAGATAACACGTCTTTATGTGGTGCGATGAGAACAATTACACGCAATTGACGTCAAGTCCCCCCCCCCCCCAACGCACTTGGGATGACATCCAGTGCAGCCTGGCCTCAGACAGGTTCACGCGCCAGCTCGACCTGCACCGCCTTGCTTGTTTTCGTGCGACATCCAAACCCCACAGTGGTGCCTGACTCCATGCTCTGCCCTCCTCCACTGGCACGCAGCTAGACAACCATAGCCTGCGAATCGACGTTTCCCTGAGGCTCGGCCTCCGGATCTGCCAGCCACACCAATGTCGCTGCGGTTCCACCGTGGACTCTTTCGGCCTCAACCCGCTTTCCTGTCGCCACAGTGCCGGCCGCATTCCACGCCATACTGCCCTCAACGAGGTCATTAAGCATGGCTTGGACGCTGCAGGCTTCCCTTCCCAGCTCGAGCCTGTGGGGCTAGATCGAGGGGACAGCAAAAGGCCAGATGGCATGACCATCTTCCCGTTCCGCGGTGGTAAACCCCTCGTCTGGGATGCTACTTGCACCGGCACTTTCTGCAGCCGCAACCTGGTGCAGTCTGCGACTGACCCAGGTTCTGCTGCACGTCGGGCTGAGGGGGCCAAACTCCTCAAATACCCGTCGCTCTCCGACAGGTTTGCGGTCGTACCCCTGGCAATGGAGACTTCTGGTGTCCTCGGCCCCAGCGCTACCTCCTTACTCACCATAGGTGCTGAGCTGGTCAGCCGCGAGTTGGAATAGCTTTTCCAACACGTCTCCCTTGCCGTCCTTCGGGGAAACGCCTTCTCCATTCTGTCCCCATCGCGTACCGTTGTAGTTGTTGTATACAGATATTAACTCATCAATCCCATTGTCCTAATAATATATATATATACTTACGAAAGCGTAACGTACGTGACGAACGAAACAAGCAGAATTATAATATGATATAAAATATATATATAAAAACTAGGTAGAGCAAATATTTATATGTACATATCTTAGAAGATATATGGTATAACTGAAGTAGACTAAAATTCTATTTAGGAAACCGAATGATTCTCGGCTTCAGAGTTAAGAATAATGTAAATAAATTACAGAGGTTATTGAAATCAACAATAATTAAATATATAGATGCACGCATCCATATACGTACATACACATCCATACGCGGAAACACCCGCCATGGGTATGCAAATACA
>CAXHJY010000929.1:0-90000 GCA_964016885.1 Eledone cirrhosa
TGGATGAGGGTGCTGTGTTAGGACATGGGGGGGTGTTACATGGGAGGTTTGATGGAGGGGTATGTGCGCATACTAGATGTATATAATTAATTAAACGTTTGTAGTAACTTTACTTTGTGAAGATTTGCAGTTTTAGAATAAAGACATGGAGTTTTAGAATAAAGACATGGAGTTTTTTAATGTTATGCACTTATAGTGCTGCTTTGTACTTTTCAAGTATAACTTGCTAATGTCATTTCATGTGGTACAGAATGTTAAGCATTAATGTGTTTTCTATGTGTTCAGCCTCAGGTAAAACTCAACTGTCAGATAAACCCCTCGAACCAGCTCTTACTGATGGAACTGAGTTGGATGAAGAAGCAAACCTCAATGACCAGAGGATTATTTAGAACTCCTCTATGAAGATATCCAGAAAAAATACGAGGTGCAGCCTTATTTTTGCAGCTTTCAAGAAATCCTGATAATCTTGAAGAACTTTTCCATAATGTAAATTTAAGGTTTTTTGTTGTTGTTGTTTTTTTTGTTTTTTTTGTAGATAATGGAAAGGGTCAATTGCCCACGGCTTTCACAGGCTCTCACAGACAATGGGGATTGTGTGTTTCCCTGTTTTCCCCACATTTTCTGAGAGAGTTTTATTCATATTTTTGTCTGTTGCTCTGAATATAGTAAAGTGAAGGCACATAGCCTAATGGTTAGGCTGTTGAAATTTATGATCATAATGTCATGGGTTCGATTCTTGGACTGGGTGGCGTGTTGTGTTCTTGAGCAAATCACTTCATTTCACATTGCTCCAGTACACTCAGCTGAAAATGAACATCAGCAGTAGCTAGGGAAATTAACTCTGCAATGAACTGACATCCAATGAAACCAAAATAAGCTTTGCCCTTAGCTGAACCCCTGAGCTCAGGATAAACTTCAACTTTTTTTCATAAATAACCAGAAATCTATGTATTCTTAAACTACTGTGAAAGTTTTTCAAAAATCAACTTTGAAATTCACATTATTAATGTTATTATTATTATTTACTAGCTGGCCCGTCCGGCTGGCGCCCGGCTAGGTATACCTGCCTCCACTGCAAAGATACCACACACCCTCCCGTGTCACATTGTCCTTCCGACTCTCTCTCTCTCTCTGTAGATGTGTGTGTGTAGTTTTCCTAATCTCTCTCTCTCTCTCGCTCTCTCTCTCGCTCTCTCTCTCTCTCTCTCTCTATGTGTATATATTGAAGGGAGATACGGAAACTAAAACAGTGTTGTCATATAGAGAGTGAAGAGCGACAGAGTAAAGCAGTTAAATTATAGAGAGGGGGAAATGATCTTCATACATACATATATACATACATACATAGTATAGATGTGTATGTGTTTGTGTATGTGCATGTTTGTCTGTGTGTTTTGTTTTGATGTTATATTATAGTGTGTGTGTTACTTATGCGAGCAACGACAGAAAGTATGTGTGTGTGTTATACGAGTGACGACAGAAAAACAGAGGAGGGGAAAAGAGAGAGATAGGCTGTTAGACAGAGAGAGATACAATTAAAACGAAAAGTAAAAGTGTTGTCATATAGAGAGTGAAGAGCGACAGAGAGTAAAGCAGTTAAATTATAGAGAGGGGGAATGATCTATTATAGAGAGAGGGAAGAGCAACAGAGAGAGTAAAGCTAACAAACTATAGGGAGGTGTGTAGGATACATACATACATACATAATACCACACGACACTCAGCTTTATAATATTATAGATTATCATTATTGGCGGTGGATTGGCAGAATCGGTAGGGTGTCGGACTCCATGCTTCATAGCATAGAGTTGCGGCTTTTTTACACTGAGTTCAAATCCTGCCGAGGTTAGCTTTGCCTCTCATCCTTACGGGTTTGATAGATAAACCACCAGTAATGCACTGGGTTTGATTTAATCAACTTTCCCCTCTCCTTCAAATTGCTGACCTTGTGCCTAAAGTAGAAACAATTATTATTGTTTGAAATTTGAAATGTAATCTCATTGCAAATAACCATAATAATAGTCAATCAAGTTAAATAATAGTTGAGGAAATTGGATAAAGTATCCTTGGAGATGAAAAAGAATGAACTGTTATGGTCATTACATTGGAATAACTACATTTCAAATTTCAAATTTTCCTGATGCTTTTCTTAAGACAACCAGATGATTACTATTATTGTTGGATTTAGAAGAATCAATTGGTAGTGTTTGTTTTAGCTCTTTATGTTCTGAGTGCAAATCCAGTGTGATCACCTTTGCTTTTCATCTTTTTAGAGTTGATAACATTGGAATACCATTCAATTACTGGGTTCAATATATTTGACTTTCACCCTTCTTCTTCATTCCTGAGAGGGTCGTGGGAGCAGATCCTGTCAGAAGCAACCATCTCCAACTGATCTAACTGGATCCCCAAGCGAGACCAGCCAAGCTCATGGATGGTATCCAACCATCTTGCTCGGGGTCTATCCCTGGGTCTCTTGCCAGTTGATTTTGCCTGTAAAATCTGTCCAGCGATTCTTTCCTAAGGCATTCTAACCACATACCCATAGTATCGGAGCTGTGATCTCTCAATTCAAAGAAATAGCAGCTCTACTCAGAGTGACTCTCTGGTCTCTGAGCTATGCAGTCTATTTAGTAATGTTACTCCAAAGACCCTTCTTCCAAATTTCTCGTCTTGCACCTGTGTTATAATATTATGATTGTTGTGGTTAGGACAGTGGATTGGCAGAATTGTAAATGCATAGGAAAAATTCCTGGTGATATTTGATGCAACTCTTTATGTTCCGAGTTCAAATTGCACTAAGGTCAGCTTTGTCTTTCATCCTTCTGGGGTCGATAAAGTGAAGTACTAGTCCAGAGATGAGGAACCTGTGACCTTAAGGCCACATGTGGCCTTATTATATATATTACAAGTAATTTAATGCTGCCTTTCAACATGAAAAGGTTCCCCACCTCTGTACTAGACTAACACTGGGGTTTATTTAATTGACTTTCCCCTCCCCAATATTACTGTCCATGTGCCAAAATTAGAAATCATCATCATCATTATTATTATTATTATCATCTATTCTCTTTACATTACAGAAACCGTTGTTGGTGCCCTGGCACGAGTTCTAAAAGAGGATTGGAAACGCAGCACTGAGCTGGCTACACATATTATTTCTATATTCTTTTGTTTTTCCAATTTCTCCCATTTCCATGGCGTCATTCTTCATTTCAAAATTGGTGCTTTATGTATGACAGTTATTGATTACGAATTAAAGAAATATGATCTTTGGAATGATGAAATACAGAAGAAGAAGAGAAACATTAATATCCTTTCTTGGCAACATTAACACTTTGATCATGTGCTGGGATGACTGCTCTGGTGTATATATGTATAGAGCATGAATTATATTCTGTGTTTCTTTTTCTTATTCTCGCCTATCCTTCTATTTCTTCTTCTATTTCTCATACTAGTTTCCGATGAAGGACTAACATCATCCAAAATGTTAGAACTCTTTCTTTTCCTACTATATCGAGTGTTAGACTAATGGTGCAGAGTAGATATAAAAATATGGTATAAGCAGTCTCCATTTTGACTAGCTTACATGCTTACTCCGTTTGAACTAGTGTGCTTGGAGCAAGACTGTGTCTGGATAAAAATGATGGTGGAGGAAATGAAAGCCAAGGTTTTGGTTATAGCAGAAAAAATGGCCTTAAAACACTTGTGTGTGTGTGTGTGTATATATATATATATATAAATGTATGTGTATGTGTGTGTTGTTATTGTTATGGCTAATACCACACTTTTTCAGTCTTTTCTGTCCGTAAGTGTGGACAAAGAGGAGATAGAGAGGCCATTAGTCATTGATAAGGTCACAGACTGACAAAAGGACTTTGACAATCAATTAGTTAGATGGTTAATAATAAAACTTAGGTGAAACTCAACAGGTGCATGCGTTTTAATTGGCAACATGACCAACCCAAAATACAAAAATAGATTATACTAAAAGGAAAATTGTCTGGATGAAAATAAAAATAATTTTTTCACCTTAACCTTGATCATGTGAACTGGAAAAAGAGGAAAAAATAAGGGCAAAGGAAGAATACGATAAAAGCTTGAAGAAATTTGAGAGTGTTGTTAAGAAACAAGAACAATTATTAAGAGGTTTGTATCATTGGAAAACTAATTTTACAATGTGTATATATTGTTTGTGTCTGTGTTGGTGTTTTTAATTACTTTTATTTGGGTCCTCTACCTTACCAGTTTAACAAATAGGGTAAATAGATTAAGTACCAGACCTGAAAAAATATGTACTGGGGTCAATATGGTCGACTAAATCCCTTTAAGGTGGTGTCCCAGCATGGCTTAGTTTGATGGCTAAAACTAGTAAAATAATATAAATTTAGACACATGCATACACATATACATTTACAAATATGTAATGTGTATATATATATATATATATATATGGATCTATACACGCACACATACATACATGTAAAAACATTTTATGTGCGTATATGAATCTATACACACACATATACATCTACATAGAAACATGTAATGTGTGTATAAGAATCTATACACATACATACATACAACACATATAGATGAGAAAGAGTATATGTGAGTAGGAGAGAGAGAGAGAACATTTTTTTAATGAGATTGAAGGAAAAAGAAACAGAATTTGCAGGCTGAAATACCTCCTTAACTGTTTGTGTTTTTTTTCTCCCTCACGCACACTCCGTGAACATTTTCAGTCCTATACTTCCTTTAACAAATCTTTATTTGTGGATTATTTCGGGATACATCTATATGACAGATTTTGGTAAAAATTTGTTGAGAAATGTAAACATTGTTTTAAGAAACACAAATGAACTTTCATGCTTATTATATAGATATATGTTAACTATTCATTAACCTTTTAGCATTTAAACCAGCCAGAATTCTCTCACCTCTTTCTGTTCAAACTGCCTGTAACTGGCCACTCATACTGACGTTAAGGTATTATTCTCTAAATAAATAACATCAAAATCTCATAGATTCGATATTATGTGAGATAATTATGTAAGATAAAGCCTTTTCCACAAAAATGCAATAGTATATTCAGTTTCTTTACCAAACCTTAACAAAGCTATGTTTGTAGATTGTATGTATATCCACTTAGTATTGATGGTTATGAAAGTGAGTACCCAGTACCATAGTAAAGATTAATATTTTCTTTATTATGGTCAAGTTTGAGTCTTGTTATTCTGGAATTTCCTCTGTGTATCCATGGGGTCATCAGATAGAAGAAACTCCAGGGTAGGCCTTAATATATATATGTGTGTGTGCTGTGTGTATGTGTAAATATATACAGAGCTAGATAGATAGCTAGGGGAAGAGAGAGGAGAAAACTGATATGCAATACTATTGACAGACAACACTGATTTTTGGTATGAATGAAAACATTTTCGAACATTTTTTACCACTGATAGTTTGTGTAATTGATAGACAAAAAATTATACTGTTATTATGATATAGATTTTCTTTCTTTTCCAGTGTCTTTCTACCTTCTTTTAAATTTAGCTGAAGATTTAAAAGTTGAGATGAAAATGAGGAACAAAGGAATCGTTATGTTACTTGTGAAAAGTTTGGATAGGACAGAAAATTCTGAACTTTTGATGTTGGTTGTTTCATTTCTTAAGAAGCTGTCAATATTTATTGAAAATAAAAACGAGATGGTAAATGACTTTTTTGGCTTTTCTGTTACCAAGGTTATCACAACTACTGCTGCTTAATATCAAACTACCTCTGTTCTATGATACAAAACTGTTATAACTGTTGTAAATATCTCTATTTTAGTGGATACAATATGGCCAAATTATAATAATAATACTAATATTAAAAAGTTCATTTTGCAATCATTAGGTCTCGGGTTCAACCCCATTGTGTGGCAACTTGAGTAAGTGTCTTCAGTTGACCCATGTCTTGTGAGTGAAATTGGGTTGACAGAAAATGTTTAGAAGTCCATTGGTTGGACTGTACCTGTAATTCAAAGGGTCAGCCTTGTTACACAGTATGTCATGCTGAATCTCCCTGAGAACTACGTTATTGGTACTTGTTTCTGTGGAATGCTCAACAACACACACTATAAAAGATGGACTGTACCTGTAATTCGAAGAGCCAGCCTTGTCACACCATGTCATGCTGAATCTCCATGAGAATTATGTTATTAGTACACATGTTTGTGGATTACTCAGCCACTTGCACATTAATTTCATAAGCAAACTGGGACATTGTCAATGTTGATCCATTCCTTCTTATGTCTATTTTGAAAGTAGTTTTACTATAACTGAGTCTTCCTTTCTTAACTTGTTGCCAGGCTGAACACCGTATTATAGAAAGATTGGCTCCCTTAGTTCCCTGTGACAATGAAGATCTGCTGAACATAACTCTGAGGTTACTCAAAAATTTATCTTTTGATCCTGAACAAAGGAGTAAGATGATCAAGTTTGGTCTCCTGCCGAAACTTGTCAGTTTGTTGAGTAAGTACCTTTCATTATTTTATTCCAATATAGGGTGGTGGATTGGCAGTATTGGTAGAGCTTCAGATACCATGCTTTACAGCATAGAGTTACAGCCCTTTACAGTCTGAGTTCAAATCCCACCAAGGTTAGCTTTGCCTTTCATCCTTATGAGGTCAATAAAATAAAGCACCAGTAATGTACTGGATTCGATTTAATTGACTTCCCCCTCCCTTAAAATTGTTGGCCTTGTGCCTAAATCAGAAACCATTATTTTATTCAAATATTCTTAACAGTAGGTGAAAGAGAAAAAAAGAACTAACATTAAATAGCAAAGACCCAGCACTGTTGCTCATAACAGAGGAAGATAGCTAAATACCGGAATTTGACTGACCATTTCCTTCTCATGCCAGATGGCACTGAGACATCTAGGATCCTCAATCCCTAAACAGTTGTTTTCTTCCACAATATCGAGAAGAGTGTATCCCATTTAAGGAAGGACGACCTTCCGAACACAAACCACGTTTTGATAATTTACATGATAAACGCACTCAGTACACGTTGTGAAGTGGTTGGTGATGGGAAGGGCATCCAGCCATAGAAAACTTACCAGACAAAGAGTCGAGAGGACCCTCCATTTGTGTCAATGGCATGACAACCTCTCCTGAGCATTCGATGGAACGTGCAACTGTACATAAGCGAGACACAGAGCTCTGGCTTGCTTGGGAGATCAGTGGCTTCGCTTCAGTAGGGACTTGGTCTGTATAGACCCATCCAACCCCTGCTAGCAGGAAAAGGAGACATTAAAATGACAACAATGATGATGATGATGATGTATATCTATGACATACTTATCATTCTCCCTACCTCCCCGATCATATCCCTTACCCTATAAGATAGAAAAGGTTTTTCTGTCGAGTCAGTTTAATGCCTCTATAGTAGCTCCTTTTTAGAGCATAACCTTTTCCTTTGTAATAATTAATGATTATACTGCTATCCCAATCCTTGGGTATAACACCATCTTGTATTATCAGATTGACTATGGGAGTGCTGTTGTTTTCATCTTTTTTATCATCGTTTAACCTCCACTTTCTATGCTAGTAAACAACCAGATACTCAATGATATTATATAATAATATTGTCATATCATCATCATCATCGTTTAACGTCCATCTTCCACGCTAAACGATGATGATGATGATATGACAATATTATTAGATATGTTTGATATGTTTGACAATAATGAAAATATACATATAATGAAGTATTTACTATTGGTGTTTATTTTATTTCAGATAACGAAAACCATAAGATAGTTGTTTTGGGTATATTGTATCATATTAGTATGGATGACAAAGCTAAAACAATGTTTACATATACTGACTGTATCCCTGTGGTAAGTACTTTTGTCTTTTGTGTAGTTTATATATATATATATATATATATACCAGTTGAAGGTGCATGGCTTAGTGGTTAGAGCAGCAGGCTTACAATCTTGAGGTTGTGAGTTTGATTCTCAGATCGGGCTGTGTTCTTGTGTCCTTGACCAAGACACTATATTTCACATTGCTCAAGTTCACTCAGCTGTAGAAATGAGTTGCTGTTTCGGCCATTGCCTTTCCTTTGGACAACATTGCTGGCATGGAAAGGGGTGACTGGTATGAATGGGCGACTGCTGGTCTTCCACGAACAACCCTGCCCGGACTTGTACCTCAGAGGGGAACTTTCTAGGTGCAAATTCCATGGTCATTCGAGACTGAAGGGGGTCTTTTCCCTTACATTAGCAGACATACCAGCTTAATACAGAGAAAGTTTGTTACTTCACTAAATCAATACAAATTCTTGATTGTTTTCCAAATTATTTGAGAGTCATAGGTAATGACTTTCATTTGAAATATGGCAACAAAAGTGTGAAATATTAATATTTTCTAATGAAAATTACCATTTTAATTTCAGGTCATGAAAATGCTATTTGATAGTCCAGAAGATACCGACAAAGAACTTTTGGCTCTGTGTGTTAATCTTGCAGCCAATAAACGGACAGCAGAGATTATTTCAGAAGGCAATGGCCTGAAGATGTTATTTAAAAGAGCATTTCGCTTCAAGGACCCTATTTTAATGAAGATGTTAAGGAATATATCTCAGCATGAAGGGCCCACAAAGAATCTATTCATTGTAAGTCAATAAATCCCTCCATCCTCTCTTTCTTTCCCCCCTCCCCAAATATGTAAGATATTACTCTATATCCTATATTTGATCAATCAGGGCTAATGTGTCTTCAGTTTGCAGTAGGTACATTTCTCTGCATATCATTAAAGGCAACTGAAAAAGCATTGGTGCTAGGAAGAGTACTTGGCCATAAAATATTGTCTTGAAAAGGTCCCTATGATGAGTATGAATCCTTTCATGGTGCCCACAAGACTGTGGAAAAATAGCCTTAAAACACTTGTTTGTTCATTCAAGTCTGACATGGGCACTAAACAACAACAATAAGAACAATTCAAGTTAAATTCAAAATGATGTGTTTGTTACAAATTCTTTTTCTATTTATGCATGAATATATTAACTCTTAACATCCTGCAATGATTTAGCAGAAAATATTTAAAAACAGGTTTGTTAATTCAGATGTTTATAGTTTGAAGGACAGATCGCTGTGGAAATTTGCAATATTAAAGTAATGACTTTAATATTTAATGTGATATAGTCATAGTGTTGTTTTGTACTTTTCTAGAACATCTTGTCAATGTGATGCAGGATGTTAAGAGTTAAGGGAGATATATTTGACAGCTTCATCTAAAAGGACAGTAGCTCCGACTAAATAATGAATTGGTCTATAAGGATACATCTTACACATTCCAGCATTGAAAAACAAATGTAAAATTGTTTCTTAGTCTTTTACTATTTTACAGGTTTCAGTCATTAAATTGTTGATCATATTGATCCCAGTAACTGATTTTTTTCAAGTCTGGTATTTATTTTATCGATTTCTATTTGTTGAACTGTTAAGTTACAGGACATTGACAAACAGCAAACATAAACACAGTCATGGACACATACACACACACATGCACATACACGCACACAATAGGCTTCTGCTATCACTCTCCATCTGTCTAATTTTACTCACAAGGCATTGGTCAACCTGAGGCTGGTAGAAGTAGGACTGAACACAAAACTGCATGGTTGCCAAGTGAAGGCTTTGACCACACAGCCATGCCTGCACCTATGTTATGATATGAACTTAACCACATGCACAACCATTCCTGCAGTCTATATAACTATGATTCTTTCTTCTTTTTAATGATTTTCCTTCCCTGAAAAATTCTGTTGTTTCAGGACTATATCGGTGATCTGGTTGAAGCAATGATGCAAAATAGCAATGAAGAATTTGCATTGGAGTGTCTAGGAGTGCTGGGCAATCTAACTATCCTACAATTGAATTATGAAATGATTATTAAAGAATACAACCTCATAACTTGGATAAAAAGCAAACTTCAACCAGGTAAGTACTACTGGATGACAAGTCTTTTGTAATAACTTTCTTTTACTGATTTCAGTCCTGAGACTGTGGTTATGCTGTGGCACTGCCTTAAAGGGGTTTAGTCAATCATATCAACTTTCAGTACTTATTTTACCAGATGCTTGTTCAAACTAGACGTTTTTGGGTGTGTTAGTATCAAAAGGGTTAATTAGCAAAAACACTAACTCAGTGTGATTCAGAATAAAGGCATATATGAATCCATATACAATATGTTTGTCTATAATAAACATATTTAGTCTCGCTGACATTAAGGTAGCTGTGATAAATGTATGCTTATTATACAGAGACGTATTGTATATAGGTTCATACACAAATAGACACACACACATATATATAGTGTTTCTGTAGATTTCAAATTTTTATCTTAATTTGTTATTGAAACTGTGACTTCAATGTAAATTTTCTCAGTTGAAATAATGAAATGTTTTGTGCTGTTCAGGTAACCAAGCTGATGATGTTGTATTAGAAATTGTTATTCTTGTTGGCACTGTATGCAATGATGACAGTTGTGCCAAACTACTTGCTGAATCAGGAATAATACAAAGTCTCATAGAACTGCTTAATGGTAAGTATATTTATATATTAATGTTTTACATCTATTTTTCATGCTTGTATGGGTTAGATGGATTGTTCATTCTGAAGCTAGACAGATCAGATAACTACATCTCATTCATATGTTTCTTTGTGGCATGGTTTCTATGGCTGGATACCCTTCCTAATACCAACCAAATCATGGCATTTACCAGGTGTGTTTTATCGTAGTACCACCACTACCACCTAACAGTGTATGCTTGGTGCATTTTATTGTGGCACCAATGCTATCACTTTTCACACCACCACTACCACTTTTTGTATATTTTATGTTGCTTGTATACAGAGTACAATGTTGCATGGTAGTATATCATGGACACTGAATGCATTGGTTGTGTAATGTTAGTGTGCATAAATGACGAAGCACAGATGAATTAAATGAAAAACTGGGTATAAGAGAAATCAGAAGTAGTATGTAAGAAAAAAGACTGCGCTGATGTGGACATGTGATGCATATGGATGGTGATCATTGGATGAAGAAGTAAGGCTAACTCTTGATTTAGCAGGCCTTAAAATATTTGTTGTTTTACAGAGTTTTGTTATATTTTGAAGCTACATATTTGTACCCTGCTTCCACCATCTTCTTCTTTTCCTCCTTCACCCACTTATTCTGAGAGGGTTGTGAGGCAGAGTCTTCAAACACTCCATTCAGTGGGTCCTGTCAGAAGCAGCTGTCTCCAACTGATCCGGCTGGATCCCCAAGTGTGACCAGCCAAGCTCATGGATGTTATCTAACAATCTTGCTCAGGGTCTACCCCTGGGTCTCCTACCTGTTGGTTTTGCCTGTAAAATCTGTCCAGCGATTCTTTCCTGGGACATTCTAACCATATGCCCATAGTATTGGAGCGGTGATCTCTTAATTCGTAGAAGTAGCGACTCTACCTATGTTTCTCCTTTTTTTTTCTTTTTTTTTTCTTTTACAATGTTACTAAAGAATACACACACACTCTACAATGGAATTGGTTACTGATGAATACACACACACTTTACAATGGAATTGGTTACTAAAGAATACACACACACTTTACAATGGAATTGGTTACTGATGAATACACACACACTTTACAATGGAATTGGTTACTAAAAGATGCACACAATTCAGTCTTTTAAGCATTTAGATCTGGAATGTTCTGTTTGGTCTTATTCATGCACTTTACTGGTGAAATATTAAGTTTTAACATTCTATAATGATTTAGTAGAAAATATCTAAAAATGGGTTTATTAATAAAAATGTTTATAGTATCTTTACTGGTTGACATAACAAGAAAAGCTGTAATATTAGAGTAAAGACTTTAATTTTTAATGTGGTGTTGTCATAGTTCTGTTTTATACTTTTTCAAGAATGTCTTTGCCAATGCAGTTTTATGTGATACAGGATGTAAGAGTTAAGAAATATTAAATAACAAAACATAACAATAGTGAAGGTGCATGGCATAATCGTTAGGGCGTTGTGAGTTCAATTCCTGGACCAGCTGGTGCATTGTGTTTTGAGCAAAATATTTCATTTCATGTTGCTCCTGTACACTCAGCTGAAAATGGGTACCAGCATTAGCTGGGGGGTTAACCATACAATTGACTGGTGTCCTGTTCAGGGGCATGTTTTATACTCTCAGTTGCTTAATACCAAGGAAACAGAGAAGAACTGTCCTGATGAGGCACCAGGTGTGAGACTTTAAATTTAGCATTGCTGTATGTTTAAGAAGTTAGCTATAAATTTATTTAGATTTTTAAAAAATATATGCTGTGGTCATCATCATCATCATCATTTAACATCCATTTTCCACATTAGCATGGGTAGGATGTGTATAAATATTAATAGAATGTTTTCTTATTTTATTGTATTTTTTTCTCTCCAGCAAAACAAGAAGATGATGAAATGGTGTGTCAGATTGTCTACGTGTTCTACCAAATGATTTTCCATGAATCAACACGAGAAGTTATCATTAAACAAACTCGTATCCTTTTATTTTGGATGTAACATGGCTATCTGAATAGTTAAGAGGTTTGCTTCATAATCATAAGGTCCCAGTTTTAATCCCATTGCATGGCATCTTGGGCAAGTATCATTTACCAAAGCCTCAGGTCGATACATGCCTTCTGAATAATATCGGGTAGACAGAAACTTTGAAAAAACCTGTCAGGCATAAAAATGATGATGATGATGATCTTCTTCACACACTTATTCCTGAGAGGGGGCAGAGTCCTCAAACACTCCTTTCAGTGGGTCCTGTCAGAAGCAACCATCTCCATCTGATGTGGCTGGATGCCCAAGTGAGACCAGCCAAGCTCATGGATGTTATCCAACCATCTTGCTCGAGGTCTACCTCTGGGTCTCCTGTCGGTTGGTTTTGCCATAATGTATGTCCAGCAATTCTTTCCTGCGACATTCTAACCTCAAGCCCATAGTATTGGGGCGGTGATCTTTCAATTTGGAGAAGTAGCGGCTCTACCTGGAGTGATTCTTTGATCTCCAAGCTACGTACTCTATCAAGTAACATTACTCCGGAGACCCTTCTAAGGAACCCCATTTTGGCTGCTTGTATTCGATGATGATGTTTTATATGTTGTGTATTTTCTTTAACAAAAATTTCCAGAAGCCCCTGCTTACCTAATTGACTTAATGAATGATAAAAACACTGAGATTCGCAAGGTCTGTGATAACACGTTGGATATTATAGCTGTAAGTTGATGAGGAAGCATCTCTTTGTTTAACTTTTTAACTGTTGTATTGTGATTTAGGGAGTCGCACATATTGAAGGGGGTGTAATCATGTTACATTTGTGGCTGGAAAAATGAAAGCTTGTTTTCAAGGGTCTTGCACGAAAGTAATTTCTAGCCAGAGTTTGATTGAGTATAATTCTCGAGTCATTTTTCATTTTCTACCACATGTATGTATATATATACATACATACACATACATATATCTATACTGTTGGGGGGGCATGGCTGTGTGGTTAAGAAATCTGCTTTGGTCCTACAGTGGAGCACTTTGGGCTAACCAATGCCTTGTAAGTGAATTTACTGAATGCTGGCACTGCATTAAAATACTCCCAATACATGCTGTAATTTGGTTGGCATTAATAAGGCCACCCAGGTGTAAAAACCATGTCAAAAGGAGAACTTATGAGCCAGACATGATCACCACTCTGTAAGCATGAAAAATGTTAAACAGTGTTGGTGATGTTGGTTTATGGAAATTATACAAAGTCCTCTGGTACCAGTAATGCACTGAGATAATTGCTGGCCTTGTGCCAAAAGTAGAAACAATTATTATTATTATGAAAGGTCAGACACCATGCTTTGCAGTATAGAGTTGCGCCCCTTTAAAATCCTGCCGAGGTGAACTTTGCCTTTCATCTTTACGGGGTCGATAAAATAAAGCACCAGTAATGCTCTGGGGTCGATTTATTCGACTTTCCCCTCTGTTTCAACAATCTGGGAAGTGACTTGATCAGAGACTGTGTTGAAACTGTATGGGAAGTGATTTGATCAGATACTGTGTTGAAACTGTCTGGCAAATGACTTATCTGTGACTGTGTTGAAACTGTCTGGCAAGGAGCTTGATTAGAGACTGTTGAAACTGTCTGACTACTGACCTGATCCGAGACTGCGCGTTGAATCTGTCCATCAAGTGATTTGATCTGAGATTGTGTTGAAACTAAAACAATTACTACATAGAAAGTCATTATAGTCATTTAAAAACACAGAAAAACTTATCTTTATTTTATATTTATCATTTATTTACTGATATCAAAATGTTTGACACTCTGTTGTCTGCCTGGACATTGACAATGGATAAAAATATTGACTCCAGGAAGTAAATAATTAAGTAAAGTTAAGTTTTTGTGTTTTTTTTAATGGCTAAAATGATTCTTAGATGCAGTAATTGTTTTATTATTATTATTGTTGTTGTTGTTATAATTATGTGTATTTGTATGAAATCCCCTACTGAACTGTTTATTCATTTTGTTTACACTGACACCACATCCCTTTGCTATTGTTATTCCTGCAGGAATATGATGAAGAATGGTCAAAGAAAATTCAACAAGAGAAGTTCCGATGGCACAACTCTCATTGGTTGGAAATGGTAGAATCTCGTCAAATGGAAGATAACAATGAATCTTACCTGTATGGTGATGAGGGTATTAATCCTTTCTTACATGACACAGACATTCTAGACAGACCTGAGCTGTTCTATGGTACAACTGGTAAGTTCCAGTGATACTTACATTTTGTTTGATTTGTGTGTGTGCCCCCCAAAAATAAAATTATGGCTATTTTTTTTTTCTTGCTAAAGTAGGAGTTAACCTTACAGGCTCCATGATAAACTTCATATTTATCATGGTGGCCTAATTAGTAGTGGAAGAGGTTGATCTGAAAACAGTAGGTAGAATGAGAACATGATGGAAAATGTTCAAAGAGCCACTACTTTTGTTGACAACAAAAGGCTTCTCTTTGAGAACAAGTGCAATGTTGCATAGCAGTGAGACATGAGCAGTGATTTGCAGAGGATATGTGAAGGTTGGAGTGAAATAAAGCAAGCATGCTTCAATAGATGTGCAACATTCATGTGCATGAAGAGTGAAGCAAGGATGAGCTGAGAGAAAAACTGAATATAAGAGGTATCAGTTGTAGTGTACAGGTGAGAAAATTGAACTGATGTGGTCAAGTGATCTATATGGATGATGAATAATTTGATGAAGAAGAACCAGGAGATCCAGTGATAGGGAACTGCAGTAGAGGAAGACCTGGGCAAAAGTGATGAGGGATGATTTCAAAATGCTGAAGGAATGCAACAAGTGGAAAAAGACTGCTGGTGAAGACCTGTATAGTCCATGCATGGAAAAGTAAATGTAAAACGATGATTATGTTAGTAGTACATGGTTTGTTTTACTATTATTAGTAAATATATACCCCTCTTTTTCTATTTCTCTTTCTGTCTCAAGGGAGGGTTGGCATAAGAAAGGACATTTGGCTATAGAATTCTACTTTAAGTTTTGTCCATTCCATGGAAAAAAATAGATGTGAAATTAATGATGGGGATGATTTACAGAGTGGTTGGCAAATGGGTGACAACAGCGTAGGATTTGAGAGGACCACTTTAGTCCTAGTCAGGACATAACCACCTCTCTAGTGTATAGGTGCAATAATAAAGTGTGGAAAACAGACATAAAACGATGGCGGTGATGATGGTGGTGGTGGTGGTGTGTCAACTGAGATTCTACTTTGTGGCTTCTTAACATTTTGAATGAGTAAACCAAAACAACAACTTTCTTAATTATTTTTCTCTTATTTTTCGATTTTTCCATCCATAAATGTATATATATATCATAATCATACATTGCTGATGGCAGATTTCTTGTCAAATCTGCTTCACTTCTCTCAGATTGTAACTCTACTTTGCCATTAACTCTGTAGCACATCAGTGTGTTGGTTTTGAGGCACTAACACAAGTGTTTTATGCAAACATCTAGACGTCTCCTCAAAATGTTTCAAATACTGTCTGGTAAGAAACTGCACTGACATAACACCTGTAATAGCTATTTAACTGCTATCTTCTATGTTTCTATAACACAATTCCTAAATATCAACAGCAATGCACTTTTACCCTTCACCTTTCACCCATACATTGTATGTGTTGGTAGTGAGTTAGAGCTTAGAACCAAAGTTACCTGAAAATATTGATAAAACTGCACCTGAAAATAATCAAAGGTTCATGTCATTTCTTCCATCCAAGCATTTGGAGGGTGGGGGGCATCATGAAGAGCATAAAGCCATAGAAAAAACTTGCCAGACACGAAATCATGTCCAACCCATGCAAACCTACAAAAACAGACAAAAATGATTGTTATATATAGAGACTGAAGAGCTAATTTCTGACTTTTGTTTCCATTGTTTAACCCTTTTGTTACCATATTTCTAATGAAAGAATTGGTCTATGGTTTTGAAATTGGAGTGATTTAGGAGAATAAATAACTTTTTCATTATTAAGCTAATGTTTAGAACAATGTTTAAAACATAAAATTATGATGGAAAGGTTTTTAGATAAATATAAATATCTTAAATTAAGCAATTTAACCAGAACCATGAGTGATTTCATATAGTTTGGTATCAAAAGGGATGAATTAATTTTTGTGCAGACACCATCAGAGAATCACTCTTTCTGAAATTGTTATACAGTGAGAATAACAATCAAAAGAGAAAGATGTTTATACTTATAAAAGAATTTATACCCAATAGTGTGTATATGATGTTTACAGCAAAGTACTTGAAATTGTTACACAGTGAGAATCCACTAGTACTTAGCTCACTTAGTACTTTTTTGTGGACGCTCCCCTAGGTTTGAGATTGCTGCAATGTGGTGTTGCTTGATCTTCAAAATAAGTAGCCAAATTTCCTTCAAATTAGACCCTACTGTTATCACAAAGGGGGACATATTAGATACAGTAGTTCTAAATATTCTATACCTTAACCCTTTAGCATTTACATTACTCTATATTTACTATTGTATTTTCATGGTAAAGACTTTACCTCACATAATTATCTTACGTAATATCGAATCTATGAGATGTTGATATAATTTATTTTGAGAACAATACCTTAACATCAGTATGAGTGGCCGGTTACAGGCAGTTTGAACAGAAAGAGGTGAGAGAATTCTGGCCAGATATGGCCGGTTTAAATGCTAAAGGGTTAAGAAAGCGAGTACGTATTAAATAATTTAGTTCTAGATATATTCTATATCTTAAAAATGATAGGGTGATTATGTCTGCAATGCCTTTGATCACAGGGGAAATGTTCAACACCATAACTAGAGCATTGCTGACAAATTATCATCACAGTCATCATCATCATTATTAGCAGGGGTTGGATGGGTCATCACAGACCAAATCAGTACATAATCAGAGCAACTGATCTCTCTGGTGGGCTGGGGGGACCACATTTTGCTTATATACATACCCACACTTTACAGAGTGCACTGGGTGCATTCTGTCATGGCACCAGCATAAGTAAGCTTGTCATGTCTTTGACACAACTGAAGAGTCCTCTTGACTCCTTATTCAGTTTTCTACATCTAGATGCTTTTTCTATCACCAACCACTTTACAAGGTATACTTGGTGTCTTGTGTTATGTCACCAACAATGGAGAGGTTGTTTACCTATAACACAACAAGAAGTCCTCATGACCCTTTGGCAAGTTTTCTATGGCAGGATGCTCTTCCTATCACCAACTATTTTACAGGGTGTACTGGGTATATTTTTCATGGCACCAACATTAGAGAGATTGCCATGTACTGACTAAAGGGTCCTTTCAACCCTTTGGTTTGGTTTTTACAGCTGGATGTTCTTCCTAACACCAACCACTTTACAGGATGTACTTGATGCATTTTATCATAGCACCAGCACTAGAGAAATTATCATGTCTGGACTTTTGTGTCCTCTCAACCCTTCGGCTTGGTTTCTATGGCTGGAAACCCATCCTAACACCGACCACTTTACAGAGAATACTGGGTGTATTTATCATGGCACCAGCACTATGAATTAATTTTGCTTCAGTCCAAAATCTACCCCCCTTTTTGTCCCCATTCCCTTCCAGTTTCTCCCAATCCCAACTGCTAAACCCCTTATCTGTTAACTGGTAGCTTAGATATGTCATAGCAATTTATATTTCAACTGAAAATTACCATATATACTGCATAAATCCCATCATTTTTTACAAAAATATGATTTGAAAAACCAACATATGACTTATCTACTGGATCTATAAAAACACAATTTAAAATATATGGTACATTGAGTATCAGATTAAATACACTCTTAGTTCAAATCTTGCTGAGGTCAACTTTACTTTTTGTCCCTTCAGAGTCGGTAAAATAAAGTACCAATCAAGTAATGGTGTTGATATAATCAACTACCCCCCCCCCCCTCTCCTAAATTAGAGCATTGAATTAAATGTTTTACAGCATTTGTTTTGACTCTGTGCTCTGAGTTGAGTTCAAATCCAGCCAAGGTTAACACTGCCTTTCATCCTTTCGATATTGATAAATAAAATACCAAATCTAGAATTGCTGAATTAGCAGAATTGTTAATACATCAGACAGGGATGCTTTTTGATATTTGCTCTGACTCTTATGTATTCTGAGTTCAAATTCCATCTCCTGACATTGTAAAATGATGATTCTGCCAGGGGTTGCAACCAGCAGAATGTCTCAGCAATGGAAAGACATAATGGTAGCATACTTCCCTTGGTCTGATTTGATAATCAGCTTCTTCTCTTTACATGCTGCATGTAAAACTGAGGTGTGAATTACATCTGAATATATACAGTAATTTATGGTAACTTATATGCAAATATATATGGTCATTTGTAAACTTGGCATTTATAAAAAATCTTAATTTTGTCTTATCTTTAGCTATTTTAAATTACATTTTTCTGGTGTTCAAGGAAATTTTTTTTATAATTCTAAACTTGATTTTTAAAAATGTTTTAATTCTTTGGAAAGATTATTATTTTAAAACTGATATTTAGAATGGAAACCCTGTAGAGACTAAATAACTTATTAACAAGAGCACTAAGACAGCATGATTAGTTGTTAATTATGGGTGCAGCATGGCTAAATAGTTAAAGTTCACTTTGCAGTTATTAGGTCCCAGGTTCAATCCCACTGAATAAACTTGAGTCAACCTATGTCTTTTGAGGAAAATTGGGTAGACAGAAACTATTTAGAAATCTGTCAGATGGACTGTACCTGTAAATCAAAGAGACATCCAATTCAAAGGGCCAACTTTATCGCACACTGTGTCATGCTGATTCATCATCATCATCATTGTATATCCGCTTTTCTCTGCTTGCAAATTAAATTATGGGTATGTGTCTTTGAAATGCTCAGCCTCTTACATTTTAGTTTAATGAGCAGGCTGCCACATTGATAAAAAATCAATGGAGGTCCATTCCATTCCACTAGCTGTTTGACTATGTTTATGTTACATAAACTTTACTGTCTTTCATACTTTAGTATTTCAACATAAGTAAGTGGCTGCTGAATAATAACTCTGAAGTATATATATATACAACAATAGCTGTGATATGATCAAGCATGGGAAAAAAACAGACATGAATTTATGATGATGATTGTGATCCCTGCTTAAAATACTCATAGTGAGATTAAATGTATGTTTGTTATACATAAATATATCATATAAAGGGTTCACATACACCTTTACATTGAACCACACTGTGTTAGAGCTATCACTAATACTAGCTGGTCATGGTTGCACTATATGTAAATAAGTTATCAACAAAAATAGTTTGTTTAAAAAACCTATATATAAGATATTGTCTTCTGTACTTTGTAATCTTTGTAAGCAAGTGTCTGATGAAGATGGATAAAAAATTTAGACCGACATGTATACAGTACTCTTACATGGGTATTGATGTAGCTGTGATATGATCACAGTTAAAAGTATTCACTGTTTGACTATGTTTATCTATACATATATAAAAAACTGAAATTGTCTGTGTGTGTCCCCCCTAATTTTTGCAAAGTCTATACAAATCCACATTTCTACTCCGATTGACTTCAAACTTGCATTTATATATTCCTTGTGGTCTAAAGATATTAACTGCAGCTTTTATTTTTCAATTTTCTGTTGTTAAAGGGGTGTTAGGCACCGGTTAGCGATCTCTCTCTCTTACTCTGTCTTTTTAGATAGATACATACCAATAATGTCACGCCCTTATAATATCTGTCTATGTCTGGCTGTCTGCCTTACGACATTATGAAAACATTGTTCTCATTGCTGACGTATTATCTTCGCTATTTTCCGTTCATTGCCAGGGAAACGTCTTCACGAACCAAAGTATCGTCTTCCTGTTTTCCTTTGGTTGCAACATTTTTCGAAATATTTACTTCTGCGTTCACAGATTGATTTTTTTAGTTTCAGAAGATCCCGTTAAGGGTGAAAGCAGTGATTCTTTGCTTAAACTTTAATCTGTTATCTTAATATATATATATATATAATTATCACAGAAAAAAAGAGTCGGTGTTGCGACAAATGGAATTTATTGGACATATTACAATCGTTTCTCTGGTGACCAGCTCGAAGCACGATCGATGCGATGATCAAACCTGACTTTGAAAATCGCAAGGTCCTCAGATAAGTCTTCATACTCTGCTCTATGAGAGCATCGAGTGCTCAAACGGATGCTTTAAGCATCCAACACCAATTATATATATAATTATATATTCGTGTACAGATATTTTTACATACACAAAAACAAAATATAAACAAATGCATTATTTCACGAAAGCACAGACGGCTTATCGTCATTGTTACTGCCGATAAGCCACCCAAAAAGTCCCACTACTTTTGGCACAAGGCCAGCAATTACATAGTCAATGGTTCGGAAATCACATGCATCACTGACGAGTTTACTCCTTACTCTCCCAGTTAGTTTTAGTGTAATTCATCCTGCTTTTGAAGGAAGAGATACTCCATTGGCCAAAATACTGAGAAAGCGGCAAGAAAAAGAACAAGGCGGGCAAACGAGCATCAGTAGAATCTGCTATTCGATGGTTGCAAGATGCTGAACGTACTGCCACCAGAAGAGCACTTGAAACAGACAACCAACGAACCATTCGCCGAACCGTGTCAGCTTCGCAATGTCTATCAACAAATCCCAGGGTCAGACACTAGCTGTTGCTGGTCTTCTTTTGGAAGAGTCATGTTTTACACATGGGCAACTATACTTTGGTTGCTCAAGAGTGGGAAGCAACACAAATCTCTTTGTATATGCCCGACATGGAAGAACAAGGAACATTGTGTACAAGGAGATGCTACAATCATTGTTTAGGTAGACGAGGCAGAAGGGGATATACACGATTGGCTGAAGAAGGACGAGACTGTATTAGTAGTACGACCAACGGCTTCTATCACACCAACAGTAACAAAAACAACAACAAAAAAGAGAGGGATCGCAATTACATGCTTTTGAAAAATCTTAATGGAAAATTATTTGCCTAAGCACAAAATGTAGACACCATCCCCAGGCCGAGGTATTCAGTACTTCTCTGTACTGTTTCAGAAAGGGGGGATAAACATGCCAATCTATGTTTAGAAGTCTGAGCAACGCCGGGCCATTCTGCTAGTGTTACATAAACACAATCAATATGGGGACATATACATCTTTATTAAATCATTTCTGTCCCAAATTTCAAAAGTTTATCTATACCTGAAATATAATGTAACATTTAAAAAAATATTACAATCAATTTATAGGCAGCAAATTGACAGAGTTGTTTGACCCTTTCATTTACATATTTCTAAAAAAATATAGACATTGCCTATTATTTTCAAATCATTTCCAAAATAATCCAGAACTTAGAGAGATTTGGTTATATATTATAACTGATTCTCTCGTTATTCTGTTGGTGTTTGGGACATCATTTAAAGGTTCTTACATTAAAATTATGATAAATGGATTTTAGATAAATATAAATACTTTAAAACAAATCATTTTCATCATAGATTCTGGAACTGTTTCAGGCAGTTTGGTATCAAAAGGGTTAAATGTCTGAAAGAATACTGTGCAGTATTCATTCTTGTTCTCTGTTCTCTGAGTTCAAATCTTGTTGAGATTCACTTTGCCTTACATCCTTTCAAGGTCTATTAATATAGAACCAGTCCAGTATTGGAGTTGTCTCTCTTTAACTCTCTTTCTCTCTTTTGCTGGAGAAGAATGGGTTCTACTAGGCTTAAAATGTTAAACTACACAAGAGACACCATGTCATGACACTACTCCTACAGCTCCATCAGGAGTTCAGGGCCATCTTAAGATTAATATTCAAATTTATCATTAATCCTTCTGTGACTGTATTTCTCTATTTCAATTAATTAATTAATTAATTAATTAAAAATTTTGAGGGATTTACTAAAATTATTGTTTCATTACTTAGTAATTTAACATGTGGATCTTAAGGAAAATTATGTAGGAAGATTTTAATTTAAACAGGAACTCTTTAAAAAAAGTAGTTTTGTTTCATAAAACCCAAGGCAGTTTGGGTTGGATTTGGTATCAAAAAGTTTAACATGTGTTTCTTATATAAAATAGGAACCTATTAGAACATGCTTTTTGTTTCATAAAACCACTGCCACTTTGGGGTAAGTATTAAAAGGGTTAAATTTCCATAATTTATAGATTGTTGGTTTTTATATCCAACAAATTTTGTGGTTATTTTATTTTTATTTTTTATCTTTTTTTTTTTGTTTTAGGATTTGATCCTGTGATGATGATTGATGGTCACCTTACTCCTGAGTACATTGATGACAATGGTCTTTATAACGGTAACCCAGAATTTATGATGCCTTCAGGAAACTTATATAATGTCAGGTGAGTTTTAGTTTTCATTATCACAGACTGGCAACAACATAATACAAAAAACCCAGCCATTTGTACTCTGAAGTCTCAAATAATCGTCCCCCACCCATTTATTAATTTTTCAGATACCACCCCTCCAGTCTTATCTTCTTCCCCTCCCTATTAAATGTCAGATTATTCCCGCCCCTCCATCCCCACTTATTAAATTTTGCTAATCTATCGGCAGCAAAATTTTATTTTAAGTAATAGCATTCCTCTGATAATTAATTTTCTTTAGACATTAAAAACCATTATACATGACCAAAAAGAAATTCCATATGTTATAAAATAAATAGGATGGGTCAGGGTCTCAAATATGTAAACTAAACGACTAATTCTGGTTTTTTTTTAAATCAATGGAGACAACTTAGAAAAATTAACAATTTTCCAACCCTCCTGTTTACCCCCCCCCCCTTATTTGGGACCCAAGAGTACAAGCACAGTACACACAAAAGGTAAATGTAGTGAATGACTGGAAGTTATAGTATTGGTCTTCAAACAAAGACAATATAGAGTTTGAGAGGACCCTTCAGTTTAGTCTATCATGTAACTACTTCTCTAGTGTTGGTGCCATGATAAAACACACTCAGTACATCCTGTAATATGTTAGTGTCAGTGCCACACCTACACATCTCATACATATACACACACAAACTCATGCACATGCACCTACGCATATACACACACTCACATACACCTACATATACACACACACACATACATCTACGTATATACATTACCTCACTCATTCACGTATTTATAAATCTCTGGAACTGACTTGACACAAATACAGAAGTGTTGTCACTTTGTTAGTGACCAGCTTTAATGTTGTGAATAACTTAAATCACAATACAAAACCCTAGCCCCAACTTATGGAAACAATAATTCAATTTTATGTATTAAGATTTCCAAAATAACTTTGCGATTATTTGTAAATGTAGTGAAATATTTTTTATGGCTATTACACAACCTCTCTAGTGCTGGTGTCACAATAAAATGTACCCAGTACACTCTGTAAAGTAAAGTGGTAGTGCTGATGCCACAATAAAATTCACCCAGTATACTCTGTAAAGTGGTAGTATTAGTGGTGGCATGATAAAACACACTTAGATCACTCTGTAAAGTGGAAGGGCGTCCAGCTGTATAAACTATGCCAAAAATGGTATGTATGAGCAAGACGTGGTTCTCTAACTTGGCTTATTCATACCAACATGAAAAACAGGCATAAAATGGTGAAGATGATGATGTTGATAATGATGATCGTGTTTATGTTGTTACTCATATATATATATGTTTTGTCTCAGATACAGTGGTGAATTTGAGCCATACATTCGACCTGGTACTCAACTCGGTTTCATTGTCGATGGTCAAGCTGTTGATGAATACGGTCGACCAATTGGTATGTATCGACCTCCCGGTATTGCCGATTACCAGCAAATCTACCCAAAAGGCAACCTAGAAGATGACTACATCTATAGCAGCTATGCATATCAAAGATAGAAAAACACAATGTTTGGCTTCACAAGGAAGACATTCCTGAGACAATATTTTCCTTTAACCAAACCAGATGTAATTTATTTATTTGCTTTATTTTTTCATTTGTTTTAAAAGTAAAAAAACAACAACAAAAACTTAATATTTTAGCATGAATTATTATTATTATTATTTGGCAGTATCGGTAGAGGGTCGGACGCCATGCTTTGACGCATAGAGTTACGGCCCTTGCCATTCTGAGTTCAAATCCCGCCGAGGTTAACTTTGCCTTTCATCCTTACGGGGTCGATAAAATAAAGTACCAGTAATACACTGGGTAATTGCTGGCCTTGTACCAAAAGTAGAAACAATTATTATTATTATTATTATTATTATTATTATTATTATTGTTAGCCCACTTCCAATAAAACAAAAAAACCAACAAAAAAAAATGTTAATGCTGCTTGAAATATTTGAAAATTAATGGAATATTTAACAAAACATTTACACTACACCATCCTCTGTTGGAGATTTATAGATTAACCCTTTTCTGCCCAAATTTTTAACAAGAGTAATATACTGCCTTTGTGTTTCAGTTGTCAAAATAATCAACAATTATGAAAGGTTTAGTGAAATAACTAACTTTCAACTTAATAACAAAAAACAAATATTTAACTTCTGAAATCTAATATTATCTAGTGCAGTGAAACCTCAGTTCACAAACTTAATTTGTTCCTGAAGGCCATTCTTCACCCGAAATGTTTGTAAACTGAAACTGTTTTTCCCCATATGAATTGTTGAGAGAGACTGTGTGTGAAAGACAGACAGATAGATATCACCATAGTAACTAACTACGCAGCATGTGACACTCTCTCAACAATACTCCAAGCTTGTTGCCACCATTATTGCCGGCTTGTGTGTTCATTACTCAAGACACCTTTTGTGAACTGAGACGTTTTATGTTGGGAAAAATTGTTCATGAACCGATTTGTTCATGATGAGAGGTGTTTGTGAACTGAGGTTCCATTGTATATTAGAAATGAGATTTCAGTCAAAGATTTGAATTTTAAATTGAACATATTAATAGATGTTGTTTTGGGGGTAGGCTGGCGTTTAAAGGGTTAAATGTTGTTCAATTGTTGCATCATTTGACCAACTAACTTGCTGCTAAATTTTTGGGCCTTTTCTGTTCTTATTTCTGGAAGAAAAGAAAAAATACATTAAAATTTCCAACGAGTGTTTTACTGGAGTAGGAACCTTGAAGAAGTTTTGACACTGTTTCAGCTTTTTGTTTTTTCTTTGTGTGTTTGTCTTTGTATGTGTGTATCTGTGTGCATGACTGTGTATGAGTGTGTCTGTCTGTCTGTGTGTTTGTATGTGTGCATGAGTGTATATTTGTACGTGTGCACGAGTGTATGTTTGTATGTGTGTGTGGATAAAATATGTATACCGTATGTGTACATAGCTCAGCTGTCAAATGAACTGTTACAATTTTTTTTTCTGTTTTAAAATATATTTTTTATTTTGATCTTATTTTTTAAGTTTATTTTTTTAAGGAAAAAATCTCAAAAGAAAATTTGCTTCAGTATTTTTGGGACCAAAGAGTTTGATTTGTGATCCCCACCCACCTTTGAATTGAGGGGAGAGTGATAGTTTTTCAATTGGTCTGTTTGTTTGTTTGTTTTATTTATTTTTATTTTTGTTTTGTTCTGTTGATTATTTGGTGGTGTTGCCTGCCAACCTAAAGCTCATGGCCTAATGGTTAGAGTGCTGTACTAATGATCATAAGGTCATGGGTTTGATTTCTGGATTAAGCGGGTTTCAGTCCACTCAACTGGAAAAAAAACAATGAGTACCAGCTCCAGCTGTGGCTTAATCCTTGCATTGGACTGGCGTCTGGTCCAGGGTGGGAGTGTTTTCAAGATAGGTTTGATTCCTGGACAGGGTGACTTTCAATCCACTCAACTGTCATTAAAGAACCAAGAAACCTTATTGGAGGTCAATTAAACCAACATAAATATGAGCTGTAACAACATGATAGAATTGGAGCCCCTATTATTAACACTCAAGAAATCTTGTAACATATATAGGTATGAACTGTAACAACAAGCTACCAACCAAACAGTTCTGTTTTGAGAAACTACCTTGCTAAAATCCTTTAAGGGCAAAGTTTTTTTGTTGGAGTGGACACATCATACCATTGTCCACCAAATCTCTTACAAAATAAATTATTATATAATAAATAAGTATTAATAAATAATGTATAATAATTAATAAGTATTAATGTAGACCTCCGTAAGTCATGACTGACCATGGTTTTGCTTCTGGACCATGACTCAAGCTGGACAAGGTGTTTTATGTAGACCAGCTGTTATACATGCAAGCCAATCTCTCTTCTCCATACCACTCATGCTGTCCAAGGGAAAGATAAAGCCCAATGCACCAGTGCAACTCATATATACTCTATACATATACTAATATACACCATATACATTATCTATGATGTTGTCCAAGGGAATGGCTAAGGCCAATACAGCTTGGCATCAGTGATGTCATTACTCATGCATACAGTATATATGATGTCTAAGACTTATACAGTTTGGTATCTGTGTCATCACAACTTTTTTTTCCAGCTGAGTTGACTGAAGCAACGTGAAATATAGTGTCTTGCTCAAAGATACAATCTGCCATCCTGTCTGAGAATCATAATCACAATCTTATGATTGTGAGCTGAACATCTTAACCAGTAAGCCATGCACCTTTATCTAATAAGTATTATAATATATTTAATAAATACTGTATTATTAAGAGTATCTTAAGTACAATAGCATCCTGGTCTCCTGATCACCTGTCAGGTATATTTAATGACATTCTGTGCTATCACAGTTGTTGTTTTATTACCTGTCGAGTATATTTAATGACATTCTGTCACAGTTGTGTTTTAGTCAACTTATCACACAATATTCTTATTCTAAACACTACAAACATAGTCTATAGTTGTTAGTTGTCTCAGATCTATTCTGTCCTGTTCTGGTGTTGTATTGGTGTTTTGTTGCAAAGGAATCACAGGCTTAGTGTTTTACACAACCTACATACCCACCTATTTACATACCTACCAATCTACATATTCATCAATCTACCAACCTACCCACCTGTCTACCAATGCACCCAATAATCTGTTTCATTAGTATACTTAATCATTGCCAACAATAAAGTTTCACATTTAACCCTTTCTTTGCAGTTTCAATGCAGAAAAAATGACATGACAAAGATATTTATTTCATAAATTATTATTATTATTGTTATCATTATTATTGTATATCTGTGTTCAAATCCCTTGAGGTCAATTTTACTTTTCATCGTTCTTAGGTAGATAAAATAATGTACCAGTCAAGTATTAGGGTCGATTTAAATGACTTTCTCCTTCCCACTAAAATTGATGGCCCTGTGCTAATGTTAGAAAGAATTATATTTATTATTATTACTTTGATATCTCAGTCATTAATGTTATTTAACCAGAAAATTTTCCCTAATGAATATCAAGCCTCTACCTGCAGCCTCAGATATTCAGGATGTATTGGAGAGTCCTTGCTGTTCCCAGTAGGCATGCCCTTTGGAGTGTTCCAAAAAAAATGGGGCTGGGTTAATGTTTTTTAATCAGCCTTGGAAGCTCTTCGAGATAGTACCTAGTGCTCCTATGATGATGGGAACAACCTTGATCTCATGACAGTCCCAAATCCTTTTCAGTTTCAACTTTAGATCCTGGTACCGGTTAATTCTCTCTCTCCTTTTCTTGCACTCAAGTGTCAAAGGAGCAAGCTACATCTGTAATCAAACAAGACCTTTTTTCCTTGTAAAAAAACCAAGACAGGCCTATTGTGTTCTAATTATTATTAACTTTGCCTTTCATCCTTACGGGGTCGATAAAATAAAGTACCAGTAATACACTGGGATAATTGCTGGCCTTGTGCCAAAAATAGAAACAATTATTGTCAATAACTTTATCTTGCTATTTATCTATGTTTAGCACAGCCCATATTGCTACCAACCACAGCTAACACTTCAATAACTATGATTCTGGGTTGTGGAGTAGACCTGATTCATTGCTCTGATTGTGCACCACTAGCACCATCATCACTACCACCAGCATCACTATCACCACACCACTACCACTTAAAGTATCTTATGTAAAATTATGATGAAAGGATTTAAGATAAATATAAACACTTTAACCCTTTCATTACCATATTTCTAATGAAAGATACTGCTTATGATTTACAACTAAGTTTTTTAAATAATCAAGAATTTGGAGGTATTTAATAAAATAACTAACTTTCTCATGATTAAGCTGGTGTTTGAAACGTAAATTAACAAAGGTTGTGACATAAAATTATGATGGAAGGCTTTTAGATAAATATAAACACTTTAAAACAAACATTTTTGTATCTTAGAATAGGGCTACAGTTGCAGGCAGTTTAGTATCAGAAGTGTTAAGCTGTTTTTCGGAATATAACTTAACAAAGGTTCTAACTTAAAATTATGATGGAAGATTTTTAGATAAATTGGCTGTATGGTTTAGAAGTTCACTTCTAAAGCATGTAGCTCTGGATTCAGTCCTGCTGCATAGCACCTTGGGAAAGTATCTTTTGCTACTAATACCCTGTGAATGAATTTGGTAGTTGGGAACTGTGAAAACCTGTCATTTATATGTATGTGTGTTTGTGTATGTCTTAGCCTCCAAAACTCTGAAATTGGTGAATCTTTTACCATACTGAAAAGTATGGGTTGGCATCTGGCCATTGAAATTCGCCATGGATAAAGCAAAACAGAAATAAACAGTTTAGTATTGTAGAAGCAGGGGTAGTTTCAGGCAGATTGATACCAAAATGTTTTAAAACTTTCTGGCAAAATAATCTGCCTTGCTCTAAAACCCTCTTTCTCAAACATGTTTTTTCTGTTTTAGAAGCATTAGAGGGTCGGACACCATGCTTTTCAGCATAGTTACGTCCCTTTACAGTCTGAGTTCAAATCCCGCGGAGGTTAACTTTTCCTTTCATCCTTACGGGGGTCAATAAAATAAAGTACCAGTAATGCACTGGGATAATTGCTGGCCTTGTGCCAAAAGTAGAAACAATTATTTGTAAGAACGAAGGTTGACTTTGCCCTCTACTCAAATTGCTAGCCTTGTGCCTAAATTAGAAATCAAAGGTGATGGATTAGCAGAATTGGAAGTGTGGGGGATTTCAACCCTCCTGGGATTGATAAAATAAAATACCAGTTAAGTCTGGGGTCAATATAATTGACATTCTCATCCCTCTAAGTAGTTGGTCTTTTACCTGAATTAGAAATCATTAGTGTTATCAACATCACCACTACCAGCATCACCATCATTACCACCATAATCACCATCACTACCACCACAACCACCACCAATATCACCACTGTCATCATCAACAATATTTTTTTTATCTATTGCTTGAAATATATTTTTCTTTTTTAAATTTTCTTCATTTTTTAATTTTTTTTATTCTCTTCCCACTGAGAACAAGATACTTCAAAATGTCTTTTATTATCAGCATCTTTATCATCAGGGCAGTGGTTTGGTAGAAGCATTAAAGAATCAGACAAAATGCCTTGTGATATTTGTCCCAGTTCTGTAGACGAGTTAAAATCTTGTTGAGGCCAACCTTGTTTTTTATCTTTACAGGCTAGGGTGTTTGGTTCACAATCTTATGGTTATGGGTTTCAATTCCCAGTGGCATACAGTGTCCTTGTGCAAGACACTTTATTTCACATTGCTCCTGTCCACTCAGCTAGCAAAAATGAGATGTAAGATGTACTTGTAATTCAAATCAAAGGGCTGGCCTTGCCACACACTGTGTCATGCTGAATACCCATGAGAGTGACATTAAGTGTTTGTGTCTGTGGAATGCTCAGACACTTGCACTATAATAAAAGATGAACTATGTCTGTAATTCAAAGTGTCGGCCTTATCAGAAACTGTCATGCTGATTCTCTCTGAAAATTATGGAGATCCAAGTACTAGTCAACCCCCAAAATTTCTGGCCTTGTTCCTCAATTAGAAACCATTGTTATCATTATTTATTAGGGCATTGGATTGGCAGTATTGGTAGAGCATCGGACAGCTTGCTTCATGGCATTGAGTTATGGCCCTTTATGTTCTGAGTTCAAATCCTGCCAAGGTTAGCTTTGCCTTTCATCCTTACGGGGTCGATAAAATAAAGTACCAGAAAAACACTGGGATAATTGCTGGCCTTGTGCCAAAAGTAGAAACAATTATTATCATTATATATAATATATGTTTATATTTCTCAGTATTAATGAGATTAGTACCAATTTTTTAATTATTTTTTTTTGTTGATTTCTTGCTGTAATACACTTAGATGTAAACTATTAATAATAGTAATAATAATAATATGTCAAAGTCTGTCATAAAAGCTAGCACCTGTGTGTGTGTGTGTGTGTGTGTGTGTAGTGGAACACCTACAACAGTGTTTGTGTATGATGTTACATATACTAAGTCAGTCTGCTGTAGAGAGAACAGCAACAAAAAAGGTTGGTAGATGGACTGAAGCTGCTGATTCCAAGCACATCCCCCACCCCCACCCCTCTATCATAACTACAGCAGCTGTAGACCAAGATACACTTGTACAAATATATTAGCAGCTGTAGTCCAAGATACACTTGTACAGATATATTAGCATGTCTGTGATTGATATTTTTATGTAAGATTTTATTTATTTTATTTTTTTTTCAGTTTGAAAATCTATAATAAATTAATGTAAAAGGTTTTCCCCCCCTTCTCTTTTTGTTTTGTTGTTTTTACTTGTGCTTTATTTGTATTTTATTTAATTTTCTATCTTTAACTCTTTTGTTACCATATTTCTAATGAAAGACACTGCCTATGCTTTTCAGTTAATTTTGAAAATAAAGTATTTTTGAGAGATTTAGTAATATAACGAAATTTCTCATTAAGCTGGTGTTTAGAACATAACTTAAGAAAGGTCCTTAAAATTATAATGGAAAGTTTGAAAATAAATGTAATTATTTTATCACCATTTTTCTTATGAAAGATGCTACCTATAATTTTAAATGAGTCTGAGCCTCACAAATGCCGCTGTGGATCCTGTTAGTCTCTACCTATTGTCATGCCATTACAGTGCTGGCTGTCTCCCACACCATGCTACTCTCAACGAGATCATAAAGCATGGTTTGAATGCCACAGGCTTCCCTTCCCAGTTCGAGCCAATAGGGCTGGACCAAGAGGACAGGAAAAGGCTAGACGGCATGACAATCCCCCTGTTCCGTGGGGTGGGCGCTTCATCTGGGATGCCACATACTGTGACACCTATTCATGTGGCAACCTGGTGCGTTCGGCTACAAGCCCAGGCTCTGCTGCCTGTGAAGCTGAAGAAGGCAAACTGTCCAAGTATCAGCCGCTCCCAGATAGGTTTGTGGTAGAGCCTGTAGCTGTGGAGACTTACTGCGTTCTAGGCCTTCTGACCACATCCTTACTTACTGCTATTGAAGCATAGTTGGCTGCGAGATGGAGTGGCTGTTCCAGCGCATCACTTTCACCATCCTCTGGGGCAATGTATTCACTATCCTGTCGGCCAGGACCCAGAGGCAGAGGGTAAGTAAGTTAGAGGTGGAGGATACTCGTTTGGACATCACAAAAATGAAACTGGTTAAGGCCTGTCATGCTGTCTATCTATTTTGTGATATACAAACAGTTAATTAATTAGGCACATCTCATATTATTCCTGGAGCAGTCATTTAAAAGACAACCCAACCAAGACCAGCTCTGGTTTTATAAAACAAAACCACCCATTTTAAATGCTTCCTGTTTAAATTAAAATCTTACAACATGATTCTATATAAGAACGATATGTTCAGTTATTATATTAGTAATGAAATAATAATTTTAGTAACTCCCTCAAACTTCATTAAATAATTGAAAGAGAGTGTATTTCATTAAACATATGGTCACAAAACAGTTGTGTAAGGTAAGTTATAGGACTGCCTATCAAACCTATGAAATAGCTGTGATTTCGAAGCCATTTTCAGAAGGAATCTTCATAAAGAAATCCAAAGCGGTTAAGTATTTGTATTCTAAGAGGAATCAAACGTAGCACGGGGGGAGGGGGGGAATTGCGGTGATATGGAATGTGCATGGACAGCCAAGAGTTCCAAGTGGAAGGAAGACTGATAGTAGGGAAAGCTGACCTCACGATACTTGAGTTGATAAAGGAAAGAAACAAGCGGAGAAGACTCGTCTAACTCATGTAAGCATGGAAAAACGACGTATAAACGATGATGATCTCTTGACTGTCCACGCATTTTCTTTACAGGAGTTATCTCGCCTGTATCTACATTGAGGGAGGTAACTCTTGTGATAGGATATCCATTTGTAAATTATGCAACGACTTCGTCTATTATTTTGAAGTCTGAAATTTTTCGGAAAGTGAAAAGAAGTTGTAGTTGGAAGTTAATTATTTTCTCAAAAATATTAACAACATTAGAATATGGAATAACTACAATTTTGTGTTTTTCTTACTTTGTTTCCTCCTAATTTTCTTAACATTGCATATCTTTTCATGAAATATTTTGTGAGATGTGTTTATAGATTATGATTATGTTGATAAAATTCTTTCAAAATTATTATTTTTTAATACTTTCATTATTGTTCGTTGATGTTTTCATTTACAGAATACTTTTATGGTTGTAGTATTTTAAACGTAAACTTGGAAATTTTCTCAGCATGGTCTCAGGCTGTCAGCTGGAACATTTAATAGAGTAATAGAGTAATACCTTCCAAATTCATATTGTTAATGAATAATATCAATCAGGATAATGTTATAGATTTTCTAAAGGAATGCAATATCATTTGTACAGCTATGCATTGCAAAGAAAAACTCCATTAGCCTAATCTACACCAAAGTTACGAGGAAATAAAGTCAGGTCAGTATATTGTAGTTATGTCTATGACTTTCTTACAGATTTCAAATAAAATATTTCTGAAGGAATCAGTTATTGTTGCCTGACACAGCAGACATAATCAAAGGAATTCCAACTATAGTCATAATGTCTGTTTTTATTTTTCTCATTAAAAAAATAAAGGTCTGGTCTATTCCTTTCCTCATTGTTGAAGGACCATGAACAATTGCAATAGCACCAATGCTAATCTGTATGATGTATACGTCCATAATTCTCATCAGGAAAAAAACGACATCGTTTGGTCCTGAATTCTTCAACGACCATTAC
Organism: Eledone cirrhosa; assembly: GCA_964016885.1. Lineage (NCBI taxonomy): Eukaryota > Metazoa > Mollusca > Cephalopoda > Octopoda > Eledonidae > Eledone > Eledone cirrhosa. Next base: position 33,800 of record CAXHJY010000929.1, read on the forward strand.
TTGGAAGCTGGCTACTGAACCATATGCAGCTTACCCACCTTCATCATCAGGATAAAGCCATTGACCATTTAGAGGGTCGTCACCAGAGTGTTCTTTCTACTAGACAGTCCGTCAACCAAGGCTACCTGTTGTTTTTTCTTGCACACTATTGGATTGTCATTGAATCCCTGAGTTCGTCTACCCTTTGACTGGTTATCCATTTTGCTGGATGGCATAAAATAATCCACTAGAAACATTACAAAACTGGAAACACTCCTTACCACTCAACAATAATAATTTTTATTTTAAGGGAAAGGAAAGAAGTTAATTGCCAGATTAGACCAAGTAAATAATGCTTCCATTTTTAGGACTATTTGCAGCTCACAACTCCAAGCAGAAAAAAGTAACCAATTGTCATATCAGACCAAGGAAACAATGTTTCCATTATTGATACTATCTACCAGTTGCATTTCCTGACAGAAGGAGATGAGATTTGAGCTGAGAACATAGTGTTGGATCAAATATCACAAAGCAACTTCTCAAACTTTTCTAATCCACCATCCCTGAGCTACTACTTTATTATTGAACCTGAAATGATAAACAGCAAAGTTGAACTTTGTGCACAAAGATCCAGAACAAATATTGACACTCTAATGACTCATAATCATTGTTTCTACTTTTGGCACAATTACTCAGTACATTACTGGTACTTTATTTTATTGACCCCGTAAGGATGAAAGGCAAAGTTAACCTCGGCGGGATTTGAACTCAGAATGGAAAGGGCCGTAACTCTATGCGTCAAAGCATGATGTCCGACCCTCTACCGATACTGCCAATCCAACACCTTTGACTCATAATAATGGTTTTTGATTTAGGCACAAGGGGAAACAATTATTATGGTGTGTTACTGTTACTTTATTTTATCGAGCCTATAAGGATCAAAGGCAAAGCTAACCTCTGCAGGATTTGAACTCAGAATGTAAAGGGCCATTATTATATGCTGCAAAGCATGTGGTCCAATGCTCTGCCAATAATAATCAATTTGAAGGTAATGGGGAAACTCGATTAAATTGACCCCAGTGAGTTACTGGTACTTTATTTTATTGAACCCGTAAGGATGAAAGACAAAACTAACCTTGGCAGGATTTAAACTCTGACCGTAAAGGACCATAACTCCTATGCTGAAAAGCATGGTGTCTTATACTCTATCAATACTGCCAAATGAAGTAACATATGTTTAAAATTATATTTAATGCCATGTTGTAACACTCCTAATGGGAATGAAACCGTCTGATGGGCTGAATGAAATTCAAGTGTCTGCCCAGAATTATATCCAAATAAAAGGAGATGCCAGACCATTAGTTGAAAAAAAAGTGGTGTTGTGCCTGTATAGTTTTTAAAACACCACTGATGCAACAATCCATTCCCTAGGTTGTTTCTTTATCAACCACAAAAGGATGAAAGGTAAATGTTGCAGTGAGTCAGAACAACTACCACAAGACATTCTATTCAATGTTTGAACAACATTGTCAATTCACCTCGTAAAAATAGCAGCCAAATCTGCCTCAAAATTCACCCTACAGTCCTATGTCTGTTCAAAACCACGCCTGTTTAAAACCACAAGTTGGCTTCCTAGAAATAGCAGCTAAATTTCCCTCAAAATATTTTATTTCAAAACCTATGATATCGAGCTATTGTTTATCTCAATATATAAAATTGTATTATGTATGAGTGTGTGTGTATGACACCACATTGGACCCTTGGGTAACTGCCTGGTTTCCATATGCCTTAATCCTTTAGTATTTAAACTGGCTGCACCCAGCCAGAATTTTCTCACCTCTTTCTGTTCAAACTGGATGTAACCGGCTGCTCATACTGATGTTAAGGTATTGTTCTCAAAATAAATCATATCAAAATCTCATAGATTTGATATTATGTGAGATAAAGCCTTTACTGTGAAAATACAGTTGTAAATATAGAGTAATGTAAATGCTAAAGTGTTAATATTGCATTGGCTGGATACCCTACCTGTCACCAATACTTTTAGTTACCTCTTACAACACAGGGATACTGTGTGTCTATTCTAAAATGGTTACATGAAGAATTCTTAAATTTAGGCTAATACCCACAAGTTAAACCAACCACAAAACAAATGCCAATGCTAAAACTACATATTATTCCAGTGTATCATTGTAATATTGTGTGACATTGTTGTTGAATTCCTTCATACACAGTATTGTTTTAGTGAACAGTTTTCACATATTTCAGTTTGTAAACAATGACATTCATAAGCTAAATACCATTTCATGTAAATCTCTCCATCTGAAAGTTCTTCTGTGACTACATGTGTGTGGTGGCGATGGTGGTGGTGGCGGTGGCAGTGGTGGGGTGTGTGTGTTTATAGCAGGGAAAATGGCAGTTACATGATATATATATATGAAATCATCTCCATCATCATTTAACATCCGTGATATATATGTATATAGACATATATATATTTTTATTTGTTTGACCCGAATTACTTGATCGTTTTTTTGGCTGTGCGGATGATTGTTTAACCATCGTCTCAGTGTGTTTGGCCTTTAACGTATGTTGTAGCTCTGGTTCATCTGAACCATTGAGCACTTGCCACACATCCCGGAGGTTGTTTTTCGTTATTTCATAGGTCGAAATACGATTCTCAATAATATATATATATATATATATATATATATATATATATATATATAGTTTTAATATAGATGAGATTCTACAGGACTAGAACTGTTTCATTCATTAGCTAATGAATGAAACAGTTCTAGTCCTGTAGAATCTCATCTATATTAAAACTGTTATACTCTGCTATGTATTGAGTACCTTACTTACTGTGGTTACCTCCGATTCAACCCGGAATAACGTATATATATATATATATATATATATATATATATATATCATCATCATCATCATCATCATCATCAACGTTTAACGTCTGTGTTCCACGCTTGCATGGGTTTGGACGGGGGTAGTCCCACTTGAGGCAAGAGTGATTGTCTTGCTCGCATAGGACTGTCTGGCAGGTTTTCTACAGTTGGATGCCCTTCCTAACACCAACCACATTTACAGTGTGGGCCTGGGAGGTTTTTACCATGTTGCCTACACGGCCACATTACAGCGTGGACTGTGTGTTTTTTTGTCATGACACCTACACGATCTCATTTGTTTCGGCCTCGATGGCGCGGCACCAACATAACTTTACATAGAACGGGGTGGTGTGGATGGGGTGGGGGTGGAGGTGGTGGGACGGGGTGTATTTTGTTAGAGATGCCTACTGGCTGGAGTAGGTTTTACTATATATTTAGGTAAGGCGGGTCTTCTCTGTTACTGAGTACCGCCAAAGGTCTCGGTCCAGTGACATTGTCTTGGAGAGGTGTAAGTGTGTGATGTCGGAGTTTATCAGCTCGTCCCAGGTTTTTCTAGGTCTGCCTATTCCGTGACTACCGTCTATCTTTATTGCCCTGCACTTTGTTATACAGCTATCGACTTTCATGCGCATCACGTGTCCATACCAACGTAGCCTTCTCTCGAGTAAACAGCATCTGATCCCTCTTATCTCTAATTTTTTCCTTAGTTCGTTTATGCTTTGCCGTTCGCGTATATTACTGTTACACATCCAGCGGAGCATGCAAGCTTCGTTATATATATATATATATATATATATATATATATATATATATGAAGGACTGGCATAGCAGCATCATCGTTAACTGTTATAAGGGTAAAGGAGACGCCCTAGATAGGAGTAACTATAGAGGCATTAAATTAATCGACCAGGTCATGAAGGTCACGGAAAAAGTAATAGCGCAACTAATCAGAGAGAGAATTGACCTAGATGAAATGCAGTTCGGGTTTGTGTCAGGCAAAAGTACCACAGACGCTCTTTTCATAGTACGACAACTACAGGAGAAGTACCTAGCTAAAGGTAAACCCCTCTACTTAGCTTTTGTCGACTTGGAGAAAGCCTTCGACAGAGTCCCCCGCTCCATTATCTGGTGGGCTCTTAGAAAACTAGGCGTTGACGAATGGCTTGTGAGGGCTATACAAGCCATGTATAAAGAAACAGTCAGCAAGGTTAGAATTAACAACGAATATAGTGAAGAGTTTAGCGTAAAAGTTGGCGTCCATCAGGGCTCTGTTCTCAGTCCACTACTATTTATTATTGCCCTTCAGGCTATAACAGAGGAGTTCAAGACAGGCTGCCCATGGGAACTCCTATACGCAGACGACCTGACACTCATAGCGGAATCAATGGCCGAGCTAGAGAAGAAATTCCAAACATGGAAGCACGGCCTAGAGTCAAAAGGACTTAAAATTAACCTGGCTAAGACCAAAGTACTAGTTTGTAGGAAAGAAAACAAGGCGGCGGTCCCTTCTGGGAAATGGTCGTGCTCGGTGTGTAGGAAAGGCGTAGGTAGAAACTCCATTTTATGTCCTAAATGCAAAGTATGGGTGCATAAAAGATGTAGTGGGATCACAGGTAAGCTAACTAAGAACATAGATTTTACATGTGGCCGGTGCTCTGGTGCAATAAGTAGCAGCAAGTGCCCACAAACTACTAGCTCTTTCAATTGCGCAGAGGGTTCTATAGAAATAGTGGACAGCTTCCGTTACCTGGGCGATAAAATCAGCAGTGGGGGAGGGTGCTCTGAAAGTACTGTAGCTAGAGTCAGAACTGGTTGGAAAAAGTTCAGAGAGCTTATACCACTATTAGCTGCTAAAGGGTTCTCACTAAAAATGAAAGGCAGGTTGTACGATGCCTGCATACGAACAGCAATGCTGCATGGCAGTGAGACCTGGGCATTGTGTGCAGAGGATATACGCAGACTAGAGAGGAACGAAGCTTGCATGCTCCGCTGGATGTGTAACAGTAATATACGTGAACGGCAAAGCATAAACGAACTAAGGAAAAAATTAGAGATAAGAGGGATCAGATGTTGTTTACTCGAGAGAAGGCTACGTTGGTATGGACACGTGATGCGCATGAAAGTCGATAGCTGTATAACAAAGTGCAGGGCAATAAAGATAGACGGTAGTCACGGAATAGGCAGACCTAGAAAAACCTGGGACGAGCTGATAAACTCCGACATCACACACTTACACCTCTCCAAGACAATGTCACTGGACCGAGACCTTTGGCGGTACTCAGTAACAGAGAAGACCCGCCTTACCTAAATATATAGTAAAACCTACTCCAGCCAGTAGGCATCTCTAACAAAATACACCCCGTCCCACCACCACCACCCCCACCCGATCCACACCACCCCGTTCTATGTAAAGTTATGTTGGTGCCGCGCCATCGAGGCCGAAACAAATGAGATCGTGTAGGTGTCACGACAAAAAAACACACAGTCCACGCTGTAATGTGGCCGTGTAGGCAACACGGTAAAAACCTCCCAGACCCACACTGTAAATGTGGTTGGTGTTAGGAAGGGCATCCAACTGTAGAAAACCTGCCAGACAGTCCTATGCGAGCAAGACAATCACTCTTGCCTCAAGTGGGACTACCCCCGTCCAAACCCATGCAAGCGTGGAACACGGACGTTAAACGTTGATGATGATGATGATGATGATGATATAATATATATATATATATATATAATATATATATATATATATAATATATATATATATAATATATATATATATATATATATAATATATATATATATATATAATATATATATATATATATAATATATATATATATATATAATATATATATATATATATAATATATATATATATATATAATATATATATATATATATAATATATATATATATATATATAATATATATATATATATATATAATATATATATATATATAATATATATATATAATATATATATATATATAATATATATATATATAATATATATATATATATATATAATATATATATATATATATATATATATATATATATATATATATATATATATATAATGGAGGCACATGGCTTAGTGGTTAGAGCATTGGCCTTGCAATCGAAAGGTTGTGAGTTCAATTCTCAGACCAGGTGATGTGTTGTTTCCTTGAGCAAGACACTTTATTTCACATTGCTCCAGTTTACTCAGCTGTAGAAATGAGATGATAGGGACTGGGGTCGCTATCATTCCACTACAAAGTGGTCGTGGAGGTGCCACGGCAAAAAAGCACCCAGCACTCACTGTAAATGAGGTTGGTGTTAGGAAGGGCATCCAGCCAGCATCAGTTCCCGTCCCACCCTTGCAAGCAGGGAAAAAGCAGACGTAAAATGAAATGATGATGATATACATACACCTCACCAAGGCAATGACACAGGACTGTGACCTCTGGTACTATGCAGTACTACAGAAGACCCACCCTCCCATATGCTTGAGCTGAAGCATATATCTAAGAGGTAACATCTTCCTCTAACTTCTCCCCTCCCATACACTTCCCTTTGCAGTAACCATCCCTCCCCTATTACCTACGTCCGCAATTTCCCCAAGCTTCCTCCCCCTTGTTCCTAGGAAAAAACGCCCAGTCCACACTGTAAAGTGGTCATGTCAGCAACATGATAAAAAGTGCCTAGTCCACACTGTAATGTGATTGTGTAGGTGACACGACAAAAAGCACCCAGCACACACTGTAAATGTGGTTGGCGTTAGGAAGGGCATTCAGCTGTAGAAACCAAGCCCAAATCTGCCCCGGGTGACCTAATGGTCCTTTGACCTGATTCTCTCCCTAAGGGTCAACCGTCCTACCCATGCTAGCGTGGAAGATGGACGTTAAACGATGATGATGATGATGATGATGTATAATAATAATTGTTTCTATTTTTAGGCACAAGGCCAGCAATTACGCAGTACATTACTGGTACTTTATTTTATCGACCCCGTAAGGATGAAAGGCAAAGTTAACCTCGGCGGGATTTGAACTCAGATCATAAAGGGACGTAATTCTATGCTTCAAAGCATGGTGTCCGACTCTCTACCGATACTGCCAATCCACCGTGCTATATATATATAATAATAATATTAATGAAATTATTGTGTAGAATGCTCAGGTGCACTACAACTCATCAAAGATGCATGTAAAGAACATAGAATAATATACAAATGTCAGGGAAGTGAATAGTGTATAAGTCATGATATACATGTGTGCGTGTGTATGGAGGGGGAATATTAGGTGTAGTGTTGGCGAATCTCAGGAAGCATGGAGGTTTTAAAGGATGCAGTGTCTTGACAGCTAATAACTGAAGGAGGTAGTTTGTTCCATGCTTTAGCAACTCCTAGCGTAAAAAAATGTTTCCAAAAATCATGGGAACTGTGCTGTTTTCTGACTTGTATTTATAAATAACTCAATATCTAAAAGTCAAACCATTAAAAAAAGTTAAGTGTTTTAATGTAAAATTAGAGAGATTGATTGGAATGTCCTTGTCAAACTAAAATGACTTATAGACCCTTCATATTCTCTTTTTGCCAACCACACTATTTCAAGTGGCTGGCAATCTTTTAATGTAATCAAGAATTTGACATCTTTAATATTAAAGATACTTTAAGCATATCACAGGGTCATCAAATGATTATGAATAGCATGAATGATATTTGTGTATGCATATATGGCTATGTATCGTTTTATTGTAAAGTCACTTAACCTTTAACTCTACAAATTATTTCAGCAGTGCTGGTATATCTTTAATATTGGTGCTGCAATTAAATACACCCAGTACACTCTGTAAAGTAGTTGTGTTATCTTTCATATTGGTGGTGCATAAAAAACACCCAGTACACTCTGTAAAGTAGTTGGTGTTAAGAAGGGCATCCAGTGATATTTTTAATATTGATGCTGCAATAAAATACACCTAGTACACTCTGTAAAGTGGTTGGTGTTAAGAAGAACATCCAGTCATAGAAATCATGTCAAAAGGATATTGAGTGAGACATGTTCCTCCAGTTTCTCTATTGGTTGTGTTGATATTGATGGGGGTGGTGGTAACACAACCTTTATTATCATCGTCACCATTATCATCTTCATCATCAGCAGCAGCATCATCTTTATATTCATTATTACCATTATTACCATCATCATCATCTTCATCATCACCACCTTCTCTGCCACATTCATCATCTTTATTACTACCACCACCACCTCTTCCACCATATTCAATCATAATCAACAACATCATTCCCCATCTCTGTCACCACAACCACCCACGATCTACCATCACCCACCATCCACCAACACAACCCAACACCACCACCACAGAACCAAGAAATCAAAGATTTTGAAATGTCAATCTTTTATTTGACCTTTTGTGAGTGTTTTATTTATTTATTTGTTTGTTTAACCTCTGTCTTATTTCCAAAGATTCTCACCAGTTCTTTCCCAGATATTTCATCTGATTCTGATTTTATCATCATTTTGTGTAACTTTGGAAGATGCTGCCACTGAAGAAATGTTGATGGAATCATTGAGTTAGAAAATAATTGTATATTATGACCAATTTAATAAAAAAAAAAAAACTCTTTCAATCTCAACAATGAGTGTTCCAGTTGCTCAATTGATGGGACAGCTTGCTCGTGAAATTGACCTTTTAGTTACCAACCTGGCCAAAACAGGCTCTGGTACTGTGAAACAAAACCACTCATTTTAAAGGTTTTTAATTTAAATTAAAATCTTCCAACATAATTTTTATAAGAATCTTACATTAAGTTACTATCTTAGTAATGAAATAATTGATAATTTTAGTAAATCCCTCAAAATTCTTCATTAATTAATTAATTAAAATAGAGTGTAAATCATTAGAAATATGGTCCTGAAAGGGTTATTGTGTGAGTGACTGAGTATTTCATAGACACATGCAGGGTCAAATTTAGACCTTGTGGGGCGTGGGACAGTTCAGGTTTTGTGGTGGGGGTCACACTAAAAAATTAGAAATTCTCCGATTTTACATATCAAAGTTTGCTTACCACAAGTTATTGGAACTGAAAAGTTATACATGCAGATATTAAATTAAAAAATTCTAACAATCCCTTAAGGATGTTCAGTATGGCCCTCAGAACAAGATAAGAATTATGCCCTTATCTAGCAGATTGCACGTAACCAGCAACTGCATGAGGATTTTTTGCTTCAAATATTTGTACCAATATTTATATTATAATTTATATTATAAAAGGAAATCTGTTTCTCTGTCTATCAAACTTCATATGTATATATGTGTGTGTATTGTGCGTGTGTGTGGAAAAAAAATTCAACATATAGGCAACGCAACCTCAAAAAAGGGCAAAAAACGTGTGTGTGTGTGTGTTTCTCTATGTCCTTCAACATAGATTCAAAAAACTTTCTCTGAAAAAAGTGAGTGTGTCTAATGAGTTTTGATTGAAAATGCGGCAATTTTAAGTGCAAGTCTGTCATCAGAAAAATGTGAACTGTCTTCAATAGTATGGATAATTCTGATATGTGGCCTTCATCTAAATTTGGAATGTTAATGTGGCCCTTTCATGCAAAAAGGTTGGGGACACTTGTTCTAAATGGTTTCCTTCAACCCAGTTTCACTCACAAGGCATGGGTCAACTTCAGGCTATGTTAAATGACATTTGGCCAAGATACCATGCAATGGGATTAAACCCAAACCCTAATGTTTGAAAAGCAGACTTCTTAATCATTCGACCATGTTGTGTCCACTCTGACCAAAAGAACTGACCTTAGGTCAGATTAATCTGAAATTATCAAAGTCAGCTGAGGGAGGGGGCTCTGAACTATCTATCTATCTATCTATCTCTGTGTCTTTCTCTTCAACTTTACCCTCTCTCCCACCCTTTTCAATTCCACCTCTCTTTTATCCTTCCCCCCACTCTCTCAAAAAATGACAAATACATCATCCAAATTTAACAAATAATATAGAACGAATAACAGAAAAAAAACAAATAATAGTAACATGAAAAATTGATCTTTAATCTCATATAAACATACTGGACAGTTATGGTTCATCAAAGAAGTCCAGCTTATATTCATTCTCCCACTGATTCCCATATACTTGTTTCTACCAGACTTATCTATCCATTTCAGTCAGGCATATGTACATATATACATGCATATATTTGGAACTTCTGGAACTCTCACAGGCTTATCCGGCCCTCGCAATTTGGATTTATCCCCAACTCCAGCTGCTGTGATCAACTTATCGAGTTTCTTGAAGACATCACCCGGATCACTGATGGCGGCTCATGGGTGGATGCTGTTTACCTTGACTTTGCGAAAGCCTTCAATTCTGTGCCACACAAAAGGCTTATGGCAAAACTCTCTGCAATGGGTGTGAAGGATGATCTTTATAACTGGTTGAAGTCCTTCATTCTCAGTCGAAGAGAGGTAGTCACGGTTCTGGAACAGCATTCCTCACCATATGAGATGTCATCTGGTGTACCACAGGGATCTGTTCTTGGCCCCCTTTTGTTTGTGGCATATATTAATGACATAGATGCCAACTTAAAGAATGCCACAGTACTAAAGTACGCAGATGACATCAAGCTGTAACTTGAGATAAAAAGGACAGATCCTGAACACTATAGATCTTGCTTGCAGTCTGACCTGGACACAATGCAACAATGGATCTCAGACTGGCAACTCAAGCTAGCTGTGGACAAGTGCACCACCATGCATTTTGGGAGTAAAAACCCAGCGCCCACATACTCCCTCCACAGCACTAATATCAAGAAGTCTTCTTGTGAACGTGACCTGGGCATTACGGTCAGTAGCGATTTGCGTTGGATGAAGCACGTCTCTAAAATTGTCAAGAGGGCTGAGGGTATCTTAGCATCACTCAACAAGACCTTTGTCAGCCGTTCTCCAGCTATCTATTTAAGGTTGTACATGGCTATGGTGCAGCCACACTTAGAATTTGCATCACCAGTCTGGAACCCCTATCTTGCTCAGAACATTGACCGCCTGGAAACTGTTCAGACGTGCAACCAAGCGAATACCCTCCATCAGGCATCTACCATACTCTGAACGCCTTGCTTCCTTGGGCATGGATACATTGAAGCTCCGACGCCTGGCAACTGACTTGGTAAACACCCACAAAATTGTTAACCATCTTGCCAACAACAACCTTGAGTACCTTTTTGATTTCCATGTGTCTAATACACGTGGACATGCCCACAAAGTCAGAAAACAGCACAGTTCCCATGACTTTCGGAAACATTTTTTCACGCTCAGAGTTGCTAAAGCATGGAACAAACTACCTGCATCAGTTGTTAGCTGTCGAGACACTGCATCCTTTAAAACCTCAATGCTTCCCGAGATTCGCCAACACTACACCTAATGTTCCCCCTCCATACACATACACACATGTATATCATGACTCATACACTATTCACTTCCCTGACATTTGTATATTATTCTATGTACTATACATGCACCTTTGACGAGTTGTAGTGCACCTGAGCACTTTACACAATAATTTCATTATTATTATTTTTTTCATTATTATTATATATATATATATATATCAGTAATCTGGTGGGCTCTTAGAAAACTAGGAGTAGATGAATGGCTTGTGAAAGCGGTACAAGCCATGTATAGGGGAGCAGTCAGCAAAGTTAGGATTAGCAATGAGTATAGCGAGGAATTTAGCGTACAGGTTGGGGTCCACCAGGGCTCTGTTCTTAGCCCTCTCCTGTTCATCATAGTCCTGCAGGCAATAACGGAGGAGTTTAAGACCGGATGCCCATGGGAACTCCTGTATGCTGATGACCTCGCACTCATAGCTGAATCTATGGTAGAACTAGAGAATAAATTCCAAACCTGGAAGCAGGGACTAGAGAGAAAGGGCCTCAAAGTCAACATGACAAAGACTAAGGTCCTTATAAGTAGACGAGAAAACAGAACCCAGATCCCCTCAGGGAAATGGCCTTGCTCAGTATGTAGGAAAGGTGTAGGTAGGAACTCCATTCTCTGCCCCAAATGCAAACAATGGGAACACAAGAGATGTAGCGGGATCTCAGGAAGCTTAATTAAGAATGTAGGATTCACATGCAGCAGCTGTGCTGAAACAGCAAGCAAACAGCCACAGGAAACAAGTACCACCAATCTCTGGGAGGGCCCTGTAGAAACAGTAGACAGCTTCTGCTACCTAGGTGACCGAATTAGCAACGGAGGTGGGTGCTCAGAAAGTACAATAACTAGGGTAAGAACGGGATGGAAGAAGTTTAGGGAACTACTACCACTGCTAGCTGCAAAAGGCTTCTCCCTCAGAATGAAAGGCAGACTGTATGATGCGTGTATCCGAACAGCGATGTTGCATGGTAGTGAGACCTGGGCGCTGAAGGTGGAAGACTTACGTAGATTAGAGAGAAACGAAGCCTGCATGCTCCGATGGATGTGTAACAGTAATATACGTGAACGACAAAGCATAAAGGAATTGAGAGAGAGACTGAGCATAAGAGGAATCAAATGCTGCGTGCAGGAGAGGCGGTTACGCTGGTATGGACATGTGATGCGTATGAAGGATGACAGCTGCATAAAAAGGTGCAGAGCACTAGAAGTTGATGGAAACCGCGGAGTGGGGAGACCCAAGATGACTTGGGATGAGGTGATAAAAGCCGACCTTACCCAACTACACCTCTCAAAGTCAATGACACACGACCGTGACTTCTGGCGTCACGCAGTAATACAGGGTACCCGACCTCCCATGGGTACATGCTGAAGCATATAAACAATATGCCCCCACTCCCCCCACCGCAAGGTGGTTGTGGAGGTGCCACGGCAAAAAAGCACCCAGCCCACACTGTAAAGTGGACGTGTAGGCGCCACGAAAAAGCACCCAGCACTCACTGTAAATGAGGTTGGTGTTAGGAAGGGCATCCAGCTGTAGAAATCAAGCCAGATCAGTTCCTGTATGAGCAAGGCATGGTCAGCCGACCAGACACTGCCCACAACAGGACAACCCGTCTAACCCATGCTAGCGTGGAAGAACGGACGTAAAACGGTGATGATGATGATGATGATGATGATACATACACACACACATACATATATACATACATACCAGACCTGTCAACCTCTAAAAACATAAACGGGGAAAAATGAGGCAAAATGGCTAGATTTTAGATAATGAAAGCTATACCCCTTTTCACAAGAGAAGACATCTCTCACCCACCCCAACGTGGGTGGGAGATCTCCCGGTCGGACAGGGAGAGTTGACAGGTTTGCGTACATACATATTGCAAGTACAGTCGATTAATGGAACTGTAAAAGTATGTAAAACATTCCAGAAATTTAGTGTAAAATAACTACACGTATGGATATAGAAACATGTATATGTGCACATATAACTCAAAACAAACAGATCCACGCATGCAATGACATCCATACCTGCACACACACGACACATACATACTAGTTGATGCTTTCTAAATTTCAATGAGTCTTAGAAACCGCCCCCCCCCCCTCTCGGTGAGAAAATAAAAAACAAAAATAGATCATACATACGTACAGGTACGCTTACATACCTGTATGTATGAATACTAATTATATCCCCAGTAATTTTCTATTTATTTTAGCCAGTTTGGGCAGTAATGGATAGGCCAGACAGGAATATTATAGTACCAAGAGGCAGTAATTGTTAGAGTGGACGTAGCATGGTCGAACGAGTTCTCTTCGCAATCATTAAATTCAGGGTTTGAAACGATTGCGTGACATCTTGAACAAGTGTCATTTACTATAGCTTTGGCTTGACCCACGTCTGCTGTGTGAAACTAGATGTACCGAAGCTGTTTCGGAGCCCGTAAGATGGACAGTAACAGTAATTCAAAAGGCCAGCGTTGTCTCACAGTGACATGCTGAATATCTATGAGAATTATGTTAAGGGTTCACGTGTCTATGGAATGATCAGCCGATTAAACGTTAATTTCATGTGCAAGCTGTTTCATTGATCGAACAACTGGAATAATCATCGTCGAAATCATTCTGAATTCAACTTTGCCTTTTGATGTCTACCTGAGTTTCGCATTTCAGAACGGCCGAGCGAATAATAATAATTTCTTTATTGATCATATTCAGCACAGCAGATATGTATGGAATTATAATATAAGAGGGGGGACATTAACTTCTAAATGACGGGACAAAACGAGAGAGAGAGACACGTGCCTGGTTGCGTGGATATATTCAATGATACAAGAAAAGACATACAACATTTAATACTTAATAACCTAGCGAAATGGAGAGATCTGATTGGTTGAAAAGATCGAGTTGTTAATCCTTACCCACAATTCCATGCGCTTCTCTCCCTTGTAGGTACACGACGTAATGGCGGAAGACAATACATCTTCTTCGGCTTCAAATGTTTCAAACAACCAAGACTCGCATAAGCCAGATAATGATGGCTATAAATCACCGATGGGGAATAGATACCCAATGGGACCCGGTCCTCCTAGAGGTCCCAGAGGTGGCTTTGGTATGAGAGGTCCCAGGTGAGAATTTATCATTCAATGTCTATATGTGATATGAATGTCTCTTGTAGATTCATGTAATATAATATATTCAAGTCTTTAATTTATCTTGCGATGTGTTCTCCCTCTATGTGAACAGAACGTGTTTTTTAAACTCCATATTTTACAAAAAATATTTTATTTTAAACAAAGAAACAGACATGTTAATAAAAGATGCTTATTACTGCTTTCGTTACTCATACGACTTACCTATCTCTATAATATATAGTCTCTCTCTCTATATATATAGTGCGCGTATATGTCTTTCTAAATATAATTTTTTTCTACGCTAGTCTATTTATCTGTCAGTCTCTATCACTTTCTATGTATATAGCATGTGTATCTATCTCCCACTATATAATGTCTTTACCTGTCCCTCCCTCTCTATATGTAGTCCATCTCTCTCTCCCTCTCTTTCTATATAGTGCATCTCTCACTCACCCTCTCTCTCTCGATATATATATATATTCAATGTGTATGTATATATATATATATATATATATATGTGTACTCATGTATATCTGTCTATATGTGTGTGTTTATAAAATGGTGATCTATGTAGGTGATGGGTTATTTATTAGAAGAAATCTATGTGTGTAATTTTGAATTCAAGTGTGGAAAATTCCTACAGCCATTCTTTATCACTAATTTATTTTTCATAAAAATACACCGGGAGAAAAATGTTTACACACACACACACATATATTATATATATATTTATATACATCTCGTGTGTAGGTTTCGATTTAAATAATTGTTTCTACTTTTGGCACAAGGCCAGCAAATACTCAGTGCATTACTGGTACTTTATTTTATCGACCCTGTAAGAATGAAAGGCGAAGTTAACCTCGGCGGGATTTGAACTCCGAATGGCAAGGGCCGTAACTATGCGTCAAAGCATGGCGTCCGACTATCTACCGATACTGCCAACATATATTAATATATATATATATATATATATATATACACACACACATACACGTCCAACCCTTGCAAGCAGGGAAAAGCGGACGTAAAATGATATATTTATTTTTCATTAAAATTACATACACCAGGAGAAAAATCATGTGTGTACATTATATATATGTATATATTTCTCGTGTAGGTTTCGATGCAAATAATGATGAAGTGACTAAGCTGAAACTTCGAAGTCACTGCAGTTTTCTAGTTTTAAGTACTGGGTTATTTTAAAATCCTATTCTAATATATTTTTATATTAGAATGTTTTTGAAATATATATATATAGTGTGCGGTGCTGAGACCAGGGATTCCACTAATCATGGATATACATATATATATAAGAATGGGTTTTTTAAATAACCCAGTGCTTAAAACATTCAAACATTAACTTGTTAACTTGATGAATACTCAATATGCGTAGCTAGAGTGTATATTTTATTTTGTGAGTTGAAAAGTGGCAGTGACTTTGAAGTTTCAGTTTGGTCACTTCATTATCATTTGCATCGAACCTACAAATTACACGAGAAATACCGACTGCAAATGAAGAACAATGTGTGTGTGTGTGTTTATATATATATATATATATATATATATAATCATCATCGTCCGCTTTTCCCTGCTACACACACGCAGGGTGTCCCGAAAAATGTATATACACTTTGTATATTTATGGCGTCATTGACTTGGCAGTCGATCTTTGAAGACAAAAATATATCGTCTGATTCACTGGATTTATTTTGCACTCTCTTCTCATAGATATGTGTGTGTAATAGAATAGGGGAGGCGAGGCGATTTGTACGTACATAACTCTTGTTATTAAGATGCATACTTATTGAGATCCACTCCCGCTTCGAGACGTCGCGGGCGAGGCCCTCACGTGTGTCTGTATATATGGACGAGATGTTGCTACTTGCTACTTGTGGCTAGTAAGACCATTATTCAAGTACGTACTCCAATGCTTAAGGGAAGTAGAGTGTAGGTATTATTAAAGAATAGAATACGCGCCAGTCAAGCCTAAACGTTTCGATATATATATATATATATATATATATATCAGTTCACAACAGTGTCATTAAGCAGATGCTCGAATTCTTTGGACTTAATATCAATTTATTCTGCCCCCATATTGTAATGGCAAACTGAATGAGTTGGTATTAAGACCAACGAAACTCGAGTATCTGCTTAAGGCCACTGTTGTGAACTGATTATACATAACTCGTCCCACGAATAGAGATATGTAAATCCTTGGATATTTTATACCAAATTTTTAATATATATATTTGTGTGTGTGATGGAGTCTCCCGTCGAAAGCGGCGTGTGAGTGTTTAACAGGATATAAAGTAAAAGCAGATCCCAGACAAGAACCGGGTATTGGATTACAGCAAAGAAAATGTCCCAACGTTATTCCATTTGGTGTAATTTCAGGCTTGTAGCATTTTTACAGGGACTGACACTGCATGTCAAGTTTTCCAAAACACTGTGAATCCTGAGATGACTCTTAACCCAGCATTTGACCAAGCTGAAAAGT
Organism: Eledone cirrhosa; assembly: GCA_964016885.1. Lineage (NCBI taxonomy): Eukaryota > Metazoa > Mollusca > Cephalopoda > Octopoda > Eledonidae > Eledone > Eledone cirrhosa. Next base: position 50,761 of record CAXHJY010000929.1, read on the forward strand.
TGCCATGAAGACATTGATAGTTTCCAAGAACTAATTGTTTTCGATTTACATAAAACTGGTCTTGATGATGAATAGGTTCTTCAAAGTTATCAAACTTCATATGGCATTGCCTTTTCGAGGTGTTAATATTCATATTCAGACGTTGCAAATTGTCCTTAAGCTTGTCTTTTAGGCGAAGTAGTAGTCATCCAACTTTTCTACAACAGTCTTTAAGTTGACCAAATAAAACTTGCTTTGGGGTTTTTTCATCATTCATTCTCAAATTGTGGGCATATTTTTCACTCTATCATCCCATTTTCTACCACAGATCTCACCTTAGACATCTCATGGAAACTGCTCTTGTGTGTGTGTGTGTATATATATATATGTTAAAAACAAAACAATAACGAAGAGTGCAGTACAAACTGTTAGTATTAGGTTCACGCTTATATATATATATATATATATATGTATACACACACATATATAAACATACACAATGTATAGTGTTCAGATGTGCACATGCACACAGTGTCATACATACTTTGTGCATTTGGACACCTGTGCACACATGCTATATCTCATATCCCTCTCTTTCACACACACACACACACACACACACACACACACACACACACACATTAGTACATATATATATATGTTCATACATATGTATTAGGACACCTCAACAGTGTTACTTGTCGGTAGATAGCAGTAGATTATAAGATAAAAATGGAAAAAAGCAATGTAATTAATAATGAAACCAGCAAAAATGAGGAATGTTAAAAAAATATATATATATATATATATAACTTGGCTTTCCTGAATTATCGAAATAGGAACATTCTTCAAAATAGTTTTATACAGTGTTTACAATATTGTGCAGTATTATATACTGAGTTCAAATCCCTCCAAGGTTAACTTTGCCTTTCATCCTTACGGGGTCGATAAAATAAAGTACCAGTAATGCACTGGGTAATTGATGGCCTTGTGCCTAAAGTAGAAACAATTATATACAATGTTTACTGTATTGTCTAGTATTATATACACTATTTACAGTATTGTCTAGTTTTATATGCCTGTTATTTACAGTATTGTTTAGTATTATACATGTGGTTGGTGAAAGGATGAGCATCCCCAGTAGCAAACCATCCAGAGAGTCAAAAGGAACATGACATGTGAGTTGTGGTCTCTGTCACAGTTCAGTAACTCCGATCAAGTACTGACCGGGTGTAAGACAACCAACCTTGCTATTATGGAAAATGGACGTTTAATAATATTTGTTTCTTATCAATTGTTCTAAAATAAAGTACAGTGCTGTTAGCTGTTGTTCTGTCTTGCATGTTCAGACAAGCTTTTTTCACCTAATGCTATCAAACACTGATATTGATCTGATCTCTCTCTCTCTGCGTGTATATATGCCTAATCCATGCTAGTGTGGAAAATGGATGTTAAACGATGATGGTATAATGTATATATATATGTGTGTGTATATATGTACTGTCATCGTTATTTTTACGTCCGTTTTTCCATTCCATGATTGCATGGGTTGGACAGGTCCTTCTCAACACAGCATCTCTCAACACGCCGCCTTCCTTCGTCATCTCGTCTGTGAGTCTCAGCAATTTGAGGTCAGCTCTCACCACCTCTGCCCAGGTCTTTCTGAGATTTCCTGGCACTTCACCTATAGATCATCCATGCACATCACGTCCATAACAACGCAGTCTTCTCTCCTGCACACCACCTCGGTGTATATACACACACACACACACACACAGGATCTGGTTCTGCAGTTTCTGTGTACTATATGCAAACGGCATACCTGAGGCTATAGTACAAGCCCAAGGTGTCACAGCTGGGCTGAACCACATGCTTCTGAAGTAAAATTCTTAACCATACAGCTGTATATACATATATATCATGTGTATTTTTCTCTCCTCAACCTTCATTTTCCTTTTCTCACAAGTATGAAACTAATAGGACTATGTTATTGTATGCCTGTGCATGTCTCTTACCTGTCTCTCTCTCTCATTCTTTCGTCTGAAATGTTAAGACCCTCTTCCTGCTATTTCAAGCATTAAACTAATATATTGTCTAACCCATGCTAGCGGGGAAGATAGACATTAAACGATGATGATGATGATTTCTTCTATATCCTGTTTGTGTTATTTCCGTTTACCTTTTACACACACACACACACACACACACACACACACACACACACACACACACACATATACATATATAGCATCAGATAGTTGATGTTTATTGATTTGATAATAAGAATTAAAACTACATTCATAGGAACATCAACATTAAAAATATATAACAATTGTTTTAAGTATTTAACTGAAATTTGGTTAAAATGTTAACTAATAATAGATGGTTTTAATAGTTTATTCAGTATTATTAAACAGAATATAAATAGTGTTTTATATGAGAAATATTTCAAACTAACAGCAGTACCCAGCGTTGCCTGGGTAGGTAATATCTGCTTTGATGATGAAAAGGTGTTGATCTTAGTGACTGCTTCTCGATGACTCATCTATGGCCACACACAGGCCATGCGGGAGAGGGTGGTGATGACCTCTATCACTAAGAAATGCGGGTGACTGACGAAAGGGCATGCTGGGGGAGGGAGGTAATGACCTCTAACACTAAGCCAAATTTCCTCACGCTACTTGATTGGAAACCGATGAATTCTCAAATACACAACTAAAAGCTCAGACGACGTCAGTGGCCATCGTTTTGCCTTTGACCATCTATAAGATGTGAAATGATAGGTTCTATCGTAGTATAAAAGTTGAACTAAATAAGTTGATTTATGTGTGAGGTGGAGCTGAAGTTTCGAATTTGAACGAAATCGGTTGAAAAATGTGGGAGCTAATGATAGGTTCTATCGTAGTATAAAAGTTGAACCAAATAAATTGATTTATGTGTGTGGTGGAGCTGAAGTTTCGAATTTGAATGAAATCGGTTGAAAAATGTGGGAGCTAGAGGCGAAAAGGTGGTATTTTCGAATATTTAAGCGGCTGCCACACCGTTCCTGAACAAAATACCCAAAATGTAAAGCCACTTTAAGATGTGAAATAATCAGATCTAGTTTAGTGTAAAATTTGAACAAAGTAGGTTGATTAATGTGGGAGCTAGAGCCGAAAAAGTGGAAATTTGAGTCTAAAAGTGGTATTTTTGAATATTTAAGCGGCTGCCACACTGTCCCTGAAGAAAAAATCCAAAATATAAAGCCATTACACGATGTGCAATGATAAATTCTATTCTGTTTTAAAATTTGAACGAAATCGGTGGCAAAATATGGGAGCTAGAGCCAAAAATCTTATTTTCGATACCTAAAAAAAGGTGCCACCCCCCACCCCCTACCGATTTTTATCTGCAGAATGACCCCGGAATAAAAAAACGATACGCCGATATATAGAAAACACTCCCCGATGACTAATCTATGAGCCTGTAAAGTTTCATGAAAATCAGTCGTCAGATGTAGGCCTCTATAGGTAATACCTAGACACACACACACATACTTAATTTTATATATATACAGTGAAGGCACATGGCTTAGTGGCTAGAGCATTGGCCTTGCAATTGAAAGGTTGTGAGTTCAATTCTCAGACCGGGTGGGATGTTGTTTCCTTGAGCAAGATACTTTATTTTCACATTGCTCCAGTTTACTCAGCTGTAGAAATGAGATGATAGGGACTGGGGTCCATATCATTCCACTGCAAAGTGGTCATGGAGGTGCCACGGCAAAAATGCACCCAGCACTCACTGTAAATGAGGTTGGTGTTAGGAAGGGCATCCATCTGTAGAAATCGAGCCAGAATCAGTTCCCGTCTCACCCTTGCAAGCAGGGAAAAGCGGACGTAAAATGATGATGATGATGATACAGATTTGAAATGTCTGCAAATTTAGTATTATGAATGTAAGCATTGTAGTTCAAGTACTTTGTTTAAGATGTCATCATCATCATCATCATCACCGTTTTACGTCCGTTCTTCCACGCTAGCATGGGTTAGACGGGTTGTCCTGTTGTGGGCAGTGTCTGGTCGGCTGACCATGCCTTGCTCATACAGGAACTGATCTGGCTTGATTTCTACAGCTGGATGCCCTTCCTAACACCAACCTCATTTACAGTGAGTGCTGGGTGCTTTTTCGTGGCGCCTACACGTCCACTTTACAGTGTGGGCTGGGTGCTTTTTTGCCGTGGCACCTCCACGACCACCTTGCGGTGGGGGGGGGGGGGCATATTGTTTATATGCTTCAGCATGTACCCATGGGAGGTCGGGTACCCTGTATTACTGCATGACGCCAGAAGTCACGGTCGTGTGTCATTGACTTTGAGAGGTGTAGTTGGGTAAGGTCGGCTTTTATCACCTCATCCCAAGTCATCTTGGGTCTCCCCACTCCGCGGTTTCCATCAACTTCTAGTGCTCTGCACCTTTTTATGCAGCTGTCATCCTTCATACGCATCACATGCCCATACCAGCGTAACCGCCTCTCCTGCACGCAGCATTTGATTCCTCTTATGCTCAGTCTCTCTCTCAATTCATTTATGCTTTGTCGTACACACTCTATTGTTGTACACACTCTATTGAGTATCCATTCTTCTCTAGGTATAAACATTTCTCTCTTGATTGTTATTCTCACTGCATTACAATTTCAATTACTTGTCATAATATACACTCACTTTTGGGTATCTGTTCTTTTCTAATTATGATGTTTCTCTCCTTTGATTGTTCTCATTGTATAATAATGTTTCTACTTTTTGGCACATGGCCAGCAAATACCCAGTGCATTACTGGTACTTTATTTTATCGACCCCCGTAAGGATGAAAGGCAAAGTTAACCTCGTCGGGATTTGAACGCAGAATGGCAAGGGCCGTAACTATATGCGTCAAAGCATAGTGTCCAACCTTCTACCGATACTGCCAATCCACTGTATAATAATGTGTTATAAACATTATATACACACACTGTTGGGTGTTCATTCTTCTTTAAGTATAGATATTTCTCTTTTTCAATTTTTATTCTTGTTATATAACAATCTGGGAGTGATGTAATTTTAGTGGGCTGTCATCATCATCACATCATTTTACGTCCGCTTTTCCCTGCTTGCAAGGGTGGGACGGGTCTTATTCAGCACAGCATCTCTCCACTTGTCATGGTCCTTTGTCATCTCCACCGTGAGCTTCAGCGATCTGAGGTCTGTTCTCACCACCTCTGCCCATATTTTTCGTGGTCTACCTCTACCACGTCTTCCTTCAACTGGCATTTCCTGGCACTTCTTCACCCATCGGTCATCCTCCATGCGCATCACATGTCCATACCACCTCAGTCTCCTCTCTCGCACACTACATTCTATCCCTCTCAGACACAGTTTCTGCTGTGTCTGTTGTAAAATTCATTTAAATAATAGTAATGAAAAGTTTAGAAATCACTACTCTATTCAATATCGTCTCAACTACTACATCATAACTGTATATCACCTAATAGACGAGGACAAAAACAGGCAAATTACTGAGTTCTTTTGTTCACTGCTTACGATCTTCAAATCATTTTGGAAATAAGAATATGAAAAGATTTAGTAATATAACTTTCTCTTTATTTATTTTATATATTACTTGTTAAATTGATTTAAACATTTTCATTACCATATTTCTTATGAGAAACATTGCTCGTGATTTTCAAATCTTAAAGATAATCAAGAATTTGGCTGGATTTAGTAATATAACAAACTTGCATTATTAAACTGGTATTTGTTGGCCCTGTGCCTAAATCAGAAACTATTATTAAGCTTGTGTTTGGAGCAGAACAATGGTTCTTACATAAAATTATGATGGAGAGTTTTTAGATAAATAGAAACACTTTAAAACAAATACTTAGTATCATAGAACTATGGGCTGTTTCAGGAAGTTTGATATCAAATGGGTTAAGCAAACAAGTGCTATCTTGGTTAGGTTCTAATATTTCCTTTTGACTTTAATAAAAAAAATCATCTTTTTTATATCGGGATGGATTGGATGAGACTTTTCTATAGCTGGGTGTATTTTGTGGCACAAACAGTAAAGAGGTTGCCACATATTGTTTATGCTTGTTTGCCAACTATTTTACAGTGTGTATTGGGTGCATTTTGACACAGTACCATTACTAAGGTTTTCATATCCTTGGCAACACTCAACAGTTCTGTCTACCCTACATTGTCTCTGTTTAATCACCAACCACTATACAGAGTGTACAAAGTGTATTTTATGATGCTACCAGCACTGATATGGTTGCCCCAAGGCTAAAGAGTCCTCACTACACTATATTGTCTCTAAGCTAATGTGGCCAAGATGGTAGAGCACCAATGACAGAAGGTTGAGGGAGATTGCTTGGAGTGTGAGAATAATAGGTGAGAGAGAGGAGATTAAAGGTGAGTAGAGTAAGAGTATGATGGACAGAACAGAGAGAGGACAAGGGTAAATGGAGTAAGAGTATGGTAAACATATGTTTGGAGTGAGAGAATAGTAGAAGAGAGGGCAATAGAAAAGAGACATATTCATCAACATTTAATGTCAGTTTTCCATGCTGGCATGTTAGATGGGTTGTCATGTTTGGAGACTAGACAGGTCAGGTGGCCACATCTTGCTCATGTTTTGTTATGGGCTTGATTGCTGACTGGATACCCTTCTTATGCCAGCCACTTTACAGCATGGGCAGGGAGCATTTTATTGTGGTTTCAGCACTACCACCTTACAGGGTGGACTGGGTGCTTTTCGTTGTGGCACCAACACTACCTTATTACAACACTAAGATGTTTGTTGTGTCCTTGGCGAGGCAGTGATAGGAGTGAGGTGTGAGTTAAGAGGAAGTCCTTGGTAGTATAGTGGTAAGTATACTTACCTGTCACGCGGGAGACTGGGGTTCAATTCCCTGCTGGGGAGGCTACACTTTTTTAACCAGGTGGGGCTATTAAGTTAGACATGGCCTCGGCCAATACTGGCCGAAACCTATCAAAGTTACATGTTGCTTGCTGATGGTGGTGGGGATATCCTACTGTAGGAAAGCAAGCCTCATGGAGTTGGCATTGAAGAGTGAGTTGCATCTGACAGTTTCTAACCTTTAAAATAATATTTGTTACTGTCTGCAATAGTTTGGGTGTTCACCATCATTGGGTGCTTAACGTCTCGTGTAGTTGTAGTGGGCATCTTCTTGACAAAATACTGTCTTTTGTGTATTTAAACTTAGTAGAGCACATTTTTATTGATTCCTGTCAATACAAGCACAACATTTGGTTTTTCAAATTTGACAATTGGCCATATTTTCATCTGAACTGTTTTGCCACCCAGTAATGTTCATAACAGATAGCATTTACTGTTTTCATCATCACTGTTTTTCCACGCTAGCATGGGTTAGACGGGTTCTCTTGTTGTGGGCAGTAGCCAGTCGGCTGACCATGCCTCAGGGAACTATATTTCTTATGAAAGATGTTGCCTGTGTGTGGTTTTCAAATAATTTTGAAAATAATTAAGAATTTGAAATGTAAAATTTATATTTAGTAAATATAAATTTTTATGGTTATTTGGCGTTTAGAACTAGCTTAATAAAGGTTCTTAGATATAATTATAACGGGAGGTTTTTAGATAACTATAAACTCTAATCCTTCCATTACCATATTTATAATGAAAAACACTGCTTATAATCAACTAATTTTGAAAATAATTAGAAATTTGAAAGGATTTAGTAAATATAGCTATCTTATTTACTCTTAATGCCCTGTATTTCATTAACAATCTTGAAAAAAAAAATGAAACAAAACTGTAATTGTATCTCATTTGTAATTTAAATTCTTTAATCAATATTATAAATGTTCATGATCTGTCCACTAATAAAGATACTACAAACATCTGCATTAACAAACCTATAATTAAATGGAACAAAACTGTCTAACCCATGCTAGCGTGGAAGACGGACGTTAAATGATGATGATGATGAACCATTGCAGACTGTTAAGAATTAATAAAAGTTCTTACATGAAATTATGATAGGGTTTTTGATAGACATAAATGCCTCAAAATAAACAACATAGTATCGTAGAATCGGGGTAAGTTTAGAAACTTGTGAATCCATTTTCTGAACTGAATAGTTTAAAAACTACTGTTCAATAACCTATGCCAGATATAAACAAAGAAATTCTTCTGGAAGTATTGATCTGTTAATCATAGCTACCATAGCACCCTTGGTAGTTGTAACTAGTATTATTACTGATGTCAACTAAACCATCTTGCTAAACCATCATCACCATAAATACCATTGTTGTCTTCAATTTTATATTCTCCCCTGCCCCCATATTGGCATGGATTAGATGAGGCTTTATATGGCAACATTCTACAACTGGATGCCCTTCCTGGCACCAATCCTTGTTTTTTTAAGTGAGGTAAGAATCTTCGTTTGTCTACCTACCGAACAGTGGGATCTCTTTATGCAAAATGTAAACAAAGATCAGCATTTCTGATGTACGGTATAATGTGAAGAGAAGAGACAAACTCAAGTATATACATGCATTCATATGATTGGCTTCCTTACAGTTTTTCTCTACTGAATTCACTCACAAGGCATTATAATAGAAGACACTTGTCCAAGGTGCCACAGAGTGAAATCAAACCAGAAACTGCATGGTTGCAAAGCAAACTTCTTAACCTACAACCATACCTAGACCTGTTAACTCTTTAGCATTTACATTACTCTATATACTATTGTATTTTTGTGGTAAAGGCTTTATCTTACATACTTATTTCACATAATATCGAATCTATGAGATTTTGAGGTTATTTATTTTGAGAACAATACTTAATGTCAGTATTAGCAGCGAGTTACAGCTGGTTTGAACAGAAAAAAGTGAGAGGATTCTGGCCAGATATGGCATCTCACTTACATATGGTCCTATGTTCTACCAAGAGCAATTTATTATGACATCAGCATTAAAGACATTATCATATCTTTGACAGAACTGAAGAGTCCTCCCAACCAATTGTTTGGCAATCATTCAGTGGCTGGATGCCTTTCCTATCACTAACCACTTCAAAGAGTATACTGGGTGTATTATCTATTTTCTTAATAGTTTCAATTCAATTTTGTATGTATGTTCTTAAAATTATTTTCTTCATATTTCAGACCTGGTCCGCCTGGACCACCACCCCATTTTGGACGTGGCCCTCCTCCTGGACCTCCACCCCGATTTCGTGGCCCACCAGGTCCTCCCCCAGGGATGATGAGAGGCCCACCACCTCCTGGAATGAGGGGTCCCCCACCACCTGGAATGAGAGGTCCCCCACCAGGACCTGGAGGTCCCCGTGGTCCACCCTTTGGCAGACCCCCATTTGATCCAAATTATGGCCCTCCACCTGGAATGCATGGTCCTCATGGTGGTGGTATGCCAGGTGGCGGCATGCCACCCCCACCGGGTATGGGAGGACCAGGTCAACATGGACCAGGACCAGGACCACATGGCCCACCTGGAATGTCTCCTCATGGCCCACCTGGTCCCCCACATGGTCCTCCAGGAATGCAGCAAGGACCACCAGGGCCACCTGGACCACCTGTAAGTTTATTTCTTTCTCTGGGATATCAAATTTGATTTAATCATTTCATTGCCATATTTCTATTGAAATATTCAATATTTCAAATCATTTTGAAAATAATTAAGAATTTGGAGGGATTCAATAATATAACAAACATGATTCAGTTGATGTTTGGAACATAAAATTATGATGGAAGATTTTTGAGATAAATATAAACACTGTAATAGGTAATGAATTGGCAGAATCATTAGAACATCAGATGAAATGCTTTGCGGTATTTGTTCCAGTTTTCTGTGCTCTGAGCTCAAAACCCACCATATTCAATTTCACTTTTCATTCTTCTGAGGTTGATAAAAATGTACCAGTACAATACTGGGGTTGATTCTTCCTCTATATCTCTTTTTCACTTTCTCTCTATCACTCTCTTCTCTGGAAGATATTGTGGCTGTGTTCTGATTAGCTTTGCCAGGTTTAAAATGCCCAAGACATGCTGTATGTCACTATGGTGCCTTTACTACTTTATCATGAGTTACGGGTCCATACATACAAATACTATAATAAATATAGTTTGATATTGTGGAAGCAGGGGTAGTTTCAGGCAGGTACCAAAATTGTAACACAATTTAATAATACTTTTCTGTTTTCATCTCTTTAGATTATCCTAAAATATATTTTCTTTCTTTCTTGTATTTCAGAGGCCCCCTATGATGCCTCCACCCAACATCCCACCACCCAATTTTTCTGTCCCCCCTCCAGGTTTTTCTCTACCTCCTCCTGTATCTAATGCTCCTCCAAACTCAGTATCGCCAGCTTTACCATCTCAGGGCAATTCTCTCGATGTTGGGAATCAAGAATTATGGGTGGAAACCAAGACAGCTGAAGGAAAGGTAGGCAAAAAAAAAGAAAAGAATTTGCTTTTATTTTCTGTCCTCACATTCAAGTTATCTCTATTTTCAAATCTTTATATTTGAATAATTTCTCCATTTCTTTGATAAATACATTATCATCTATTCAGACTGAAACTTTAAGCAACACTAAAGCAAAACACTGAAAATATCTAGACATACAGCTGTGTTCAATAATGATGTGAAAGCACACAATAATAATGATAATATTTTTATTTCTGTAGAGCTACTATTACAATGCAAGGACACGAGAGTCTGCTTGGACAAAACCAGAGAATGTGAAGATTATCAGCCAGACAGAAGTGGAAGCAATGGCTGCCCAAATGACTAGTCAGACACCACCTAGTGTTACTACGAATACTGTATCTTCTCCAGGAGGCACGACTACCATTGCTGCTGCTCAGACACCTGTGGCACAAGGTAATTTTTAATATTTACCATAAGTTTTTTTTTTTAGTTGTATTTTATTTGCATGCAATGTTTTATAATTGTTTCTGTAGAATTAATTGCTTGGATGATTAAATTATAGTTTAGGTGTGTGGTAGTTTTCTAAATAATTTTTGATATATAGTTTTTTTATATAATATAGTACTTGTTTCTTTTATATGTTGAGGTGAATTGTTGAATATGACTCAGTTGTGTCAAGGATATGACCCCCACCCCCCTCCCTAGTGTCTGTGCCTTGAGTGTCAGACATGACAAACTGTTTAGTGCTGTTGCCACGATGTACTCTGTAAAGTGGTTGGTGTTAAGAAGGGCATATAAATGTAGAAACCATGCTAAACACATTCAGCTGTGTTGAAGGCATGACAATCTCCCTATTGCTGGTGCCACGAGTCTCAAAGACATGACAATCTTTCTAGTGTTGGTACCATAATACCATAATAAAATGCACCTGGTGCAATCTGTAAAGAGCAGAAACGTGTGTAAACAAAATGCAGGCTCCCCAGCCCATCTGAGAAACCAGTAGTTTTGAATAAGTACTGACTTGGTCTGTTATGACCCATTTAACCCTTGCTAACAGGGAGAATGGATGTTAAATGAATATGATGATGATAGGTTAGTTTGTTTTTTCATGTTTGTATGGATTGGAGAAAGCTTGAAGCTTATTCCAGTTTCATGGACATTACAGAATTAGCAGTAATTATTTTCAGCTGAGTGAACTTGATCGATGGGAAATATGATACCTTGCTGAAGGAGACAATATGTCACCCAGTCCAATTTTATGATCATGAGTCCAGCACCCTAACTACTAGGCCAGTTAGAGGGTTTTTTTTCAACACCATGTCATCACTTGTGATTGTTTTTTGTCTCTGAAAGCTGTCTACATTACAAAGATTACTGGGTGCATATTTTAAGTTGCAGTGCTGGTGCCATGATGAAATGCACCCATCTGTAAAGTCGTTGGCATTAGGAAGGGCATCCAGCCATAGAAACTATGCCAAATATGGAATACATGAGCAAGGTGATGCTTTCCAATTCACCTAATCTCAAACGGACAACCCATGCTAGTATAGGAAGCAGGCGTAAAATGATTACATATATATACACACACACACATACAAAGTTTTTTTTTTTCCATATATGAATTATTACACATAAGTGACTGTAGGTTTAAGCACCATATTTTGGCTCTTCTGTTGCAAACATTTAGACTGTTTCCGGTTTGAGGATAACTTCTCCCTTCGTACTGTCTACCTTGATGGTTATTGGTTTCAGGATAACTTTTCCCTTCCTACGCCCTACCTCAATGCTCGTGAATAAGATCATAAGTTATACAAAAAAAAAGAAGAGAAATTAACATTACTACCACCTGATGTCCTATGTGAAGCTCTCTCTGTTGCAAGGATTCAAACTTTGTCTAGTTTGAAGGAGCATATTCTACTGGTCAAAGTGTTAATCTCACAATCATAAGGTCTTAAGTGGTGTGTTGTGTCCTTGAGCAAGACTCTTTATTTCACATTTCTCCAGCCCACTCAGCTGAAGATAAAAGAATACCAACAATAACTAGGGGATAACTCTTTGATGGACTAGCAACTAGTCCAAAAGGGAATCTTGTACTCTGTCATTCAATGCTAAGGAAACCAGGATAAGTTTCAAACTAATGAGCCTCATGGCTTGGGACAGACTTTAACTTTAATTTAACTTGAAGTGATGTTTCCATCTACATCTTTTCTCATTATGTAGTGTCATTGATTGTCAGTGGTATCAATAGAAGAGGGGTTATGGTGGTGGGGTCAGATAGACTGGAACTCTTTGGTAATGTCTTGAAAACAGGCTATTACTCTGTCATTAGTGTCTACTTCTCATTTATTTCCTTGCTATTGCACATGGTTTAACCCTTTAGCATTCAAACCGACAAGATTATGTCCCCTTTCATTTATTCAAACCGACATTTAATACTACACGGAGATCTCCTTCTAAAAATAAACATTGAAATCATTGAAATCTCGTCAATTCGAGATTACTGCAAGATAAAGCCCTTACGCACGAAAATTAACTCTTAGTATAGTTAAAGAACTTGTGATAACACGTGTTTTTAACGTTGAAAGTGTAACATACAGGCTTCCGAAAGTAGCGACAACGAATTTGAAGGTTTTACGTCCGACTACATTCGAGATCAAAAAGAAACTGAAGATAATATCAGTGATTTATCTTCAAACGAATCAGATATATTTATTTCTGATATATCTGATGATGATGATAGTCACTTTGAAAGTGAAAGAGATATAACTGACACCATTGAAAAAACACCAACGTGGTTGAAAGAAACAACACCGATACATATTTCGGATTTTACTGAAAATATTGGACCACAACACACATTACCACCCGATGCTAAAGCACTGGATTATTTTTTTTTATTTTTACCACAAACTTTCTTCGAAGTTGTGGCAGAAGAGACAAATCGCTATGCACAACAACAGATTTCTAATATCGGAAAACCCGATCTGTTATGGCGTCCGACAGATTCTGCCGAAATGAAAGCGTTTTTTACCATAAACATTGTTTGGTATTAAACAATTTCCACGACTGTGGAATTATTGGAGTACTGATATAAGGTTTGGTGACCCTTATATATCTAGTATTATGGCAAAAACGAGATTCATCAAATTAAACCAATATTTGCATCTGGTTGATACTTCAAATGCCCCTGGTAGAAATGAATCAAATTACGACCCACTGTACAAAGTACGACCATTAATTGAAATGTTGTCAGAAAAATTTAAAAGTGTGTATATACCTGGAAAAAATCTTAGTGTTGATGAAGCTATGATTGGGTATAAGGGTAGGGTTCATTTTAGACAGTATATGCCAGCTAAACCCACCAAATGGGGCATCAAAGTGTGGGAACTGTGTGAATCGGACACAGGATACTGTGTAAACTTTGATGTTTACACAGGAAAAAAAACATAACGGAGAGAGAAAACACGGGTTGGGTTACGATGTTGTGTGGTCGCTGACTCAACCCTTCCACTTTCAACACAGACATATTTATTTTGACCTTTTTTTTTCTTTGGTGCTTTTAGCAGAGGATCTTGCCCTTGTAAATACATACACCTGCGGCACAATAATGAGCAATCGGAAAGGGCTACCCCAAGAAATAAAAGTTGTGAAACTGAAAAACAGGGGGGGGGGGGGGGGCATTCTCCAAATGCAAAAAGAGAACATGTTAGCAAAGACAAACGGCAAATTTTGTTCCTGAGTTCTAACCAACAATCAGGTGTTGGGGCTGAGGGTAGACCTTTAGTTAACCTCTCCTACAATAAATATATGGGTGGGGTTGACAAATCTGACCAGTACTGTGCTTATTACCCAGTTGGGCGCCCTGGAAAGAAATGGTGGAGATACATCTTGTGGTTTTTAGTGAATTTAACCATTGTGAATTCTTTTATTGTATTTACTAAAAGCCAGAAGGATCCGCCACCACCAAAGGACTACTGTCATATGAAGTTTCGGGTGGACATTGCATCCCAGCAACGTGGAGGATATACTTCTCGCAAACACAAAGCTGGGAAAAAAATCAAAATTAGCAGTGGTCCACAAAGAAAATATTGATTTTCATAAAGTGGAGAGAATTGATGGTAGGAGGAAGGTTTGCCGATTGTGCTCTTTGCAAAAGAGAAAAACTGTTAAAGGTTACGCAATCCTAACCCTATTTATGTGTTCCTTTTGCAAAGTGCCATTATGTAAAGGGTGCTTTGGGCAGTATCACGATAGAAATATTGTCTGACAATATTGAAAACAATATTTTAAAAATATATTAGAACACATATAAAAACACCTGCATTCACCTGTACCTGCATCACACCTGTTAATGAACTTATATATTAGGAACATTCTGTTACGTAAATTTACATTGTACATTGTGTAAGAGTACATTGCCAATATTATTTTGACTGGTGAAAAGGTTTTATACATTTTTTTCAATGAAAATATTTGCCTGGAATGTAGAGAAAGACTAAAACCTTGTACTGATTACACCTGCATTTTTAATTAATTCACCTGTTCGGAAAACTGCTAGAATTGATGGAAATCAGCAACAAATCTAACAGGTAAGGCAGATAAAGTTTAAATTTTGTGTTTATCCATAAAGTTATTAATTTCACCTGCCCATAAAAGTCAAATTTAACAAAAAAAATCAGGTAAAAATATATAATTGTAAATTATAGTTATTTAAACATCTACTGACAAAATTTCAAGTCTGCACATAGAAAATTAAAGTAATTACAAACAAATAAAATTGATAACCCTCTTGAGTATAATTAAGTGAAAATAATGCAAATAGATGAACATGACATTTGACAATTCAATGTGAATGCTAAAAGGTTAAAGAAATTGAAAGGAGCCAAAGAAATTGAAAGGAGCAGATTGTTCTTTTTTCTTCCTTATTAAATTTGTGTTTATAAATTACTATTCTGTATTGTTTTTCTCTTTTTTATTTTCCGATATAGGTTATACCAACAGACTTTCTCTCAGTGAATATATTTCTAATTTTTAAGAAGATTTATATTTGTGACAATTTTTAGTAGATTTATATTTTTAGATAAAAATTATGATTTAAATTAGATACTTCAAGTGTTTATTTACATATTTATCTTAATTGTTAATTTATGCATAACTAAAATAATGAAGAAATAGTAATTATTTCTATAACTTTAATTGTAGCAGAAAACCACAACTTTCCATAAAAAACCTAAAGGACATATATATAGCAATTCCATCATGGAAGTGTCATTCTAACCATTCAAAAAAACAAAACAAAGAAAACACACAAAACCTGTTAATTTAACTTTATATTTATCACATATTTACTAGTATCAAGAATTTCATTGCACTGTTTGTGAAATTTGCAGTAGAACTATGTGAGTGACCAAGTCACAAATAGCATGATGCAAATCTTGACACCAAGAAATATACATGTAAAGTGATGTTGATAGTATTTGTGTTTTTGAATAGCTAAAATGACTTGGACGATGTAATTACTTCAGTTTCAACACATGATCTCAGATCAAGTCATTACTAGACTAGTTAGAAATTTTACTACATACACTTCAATTGATATAGTTCAAAATTAATATAAACCAATCTCAAAATTATCTTTTTGAGAGTTGGGAAATATTTTGAGCTGAATTCAATCTTCTTGTGTTTGCAGCTCAAGCAGCGACACAGCTGTTACAGCCTCCAACACAACAACCATCACAACAAGCACAACTTGGTTCTCCACAACTACTACAAGTTGTGTCGTCCACATGTTTGACTTCATCATCGCCCCCACCAACAGTTTCACCCTGTAGTAGTGAGGCACCAAGCGGCACATGTATTGTAAATACATTGTCATCACCAGCTTCGTCTCAGTCACAGACACCAGTGGCATTGTTCACTACTGATGTGATACCTATTACTACTACTACTACTACTACTACTACTACTACTACCACTACTTCTGCTACAACAACAACTACTACTGCTACGGCAACCCAACCTACACAGACCAGTTCTTTCCTACCAGGGATCTCTCCTTTCCCCAGTATGGAAAATGGTTTTAACCATCTTTGTTGAATGCTTCTCTGCTGCCACTACTACTATTACTACCACTACTACTACTATCTTTGCATGCTCTGCTTTTGAAGTTTTTTCCTTATATTTTTTTCTGTTCGATTTTCTTTCTCCAATTTTTTATCTTGTGCTAACAGTTGATATTGCTAATTCTCACTGTCAAGTACACTATAGTTTTCTTCTTCCTCTTAATGTATAGTAGGCAGCAGAAGATAGATTCTACTTACCTATTGTTGGTTATGAATGGTGCCATGTATTATTAGACAAAAAAAAGTTTTCTTTTGAAGAGAAAAGGAATTCAGAGTTTTTAGGGCATCAAATGAAATGCCTCTGTATTTGTTCTGACTCTGCACTCTTGATTCAAATACTGCTTTATTCTGCCAGGTGCATCAATAACAAAAATATCAATGGAAACATTGTTTCCTTGGTCCGATCTAATGATGAGCTCCTCTCCTTTCTTCCGCCATGTATTGCGACCGGCAGATAGTTTCAACAATATTGATGGAAACATAGTTTCCATGGTCCACTCTGATGATCAGCTCCTTTTCTTTTCCTTTTAAATTCTGCTTCTACCAATTTGTCTAGAGAACAGTTTGAGACGAAATAGGGAAAAAAAATTTCTTTCTTCTTCTCCCCATTTCCACCATAAACTCACCCTTCCCAGACACTTATTTAACTCTTATTTAAAAAAACAAATGTGTTCTAATAATAATTGTGAAAATTACAATGAAAGCATTATGACCATGAAGCTACACCCACTTGAGCAAAATCTTGATAATTTAAAATTAATTCATAACATTCTGTAATGATTTAGCAGAAAATATCTAAAAACAGGTTTGATAATTCAAATGTTTATAATAGCTTTACTAGTGACATATTATTATGAAAATTTATTATGTTAGACTTCAATTTTTAATGTGATGCAGTTCATTATGCTAAAAATAGTGTTGCATATCTGTGATTGTAAATCATTTTCTGTAATGATTTAGATGATATTTCACAATGAGTTTGTTGATAATTTAAATGTTTATAGTATCAGTACTCATGGACAGATTGTGTAAATTTGCAACTACATGTTGTATTGTCTACATATGTGACTAAAGAAAAAAAACTTCAATTTTTTATGTGATGCAGTTAGTCTTGCTAATGCAGTTTTAAATCGGTACTAGATGTTAAGAGTTAAGGAATATTTTCACAGTGGAATTGTTTTTTTGCATTTAATTAACTAAGTGCTAATTGCATATATATATTAATGCATATATATATATATATATATTATTAGCATGTTCTGTTATGGTCTTACTTTTCTTTGGTTGTTAGCATTTTTTTTTTTTTTAGTTTGGTTTTGCAAATATGTATTTCCGAAGTTTTATATTTAGATTTAAATTAAATTTTGAATAACAATTTTCTTATTTTTGCTTGCTTAAAAAACAAGCTTGTTCCTTGTAATGGTTTCATTTGATCTGTTTGGGGCCATTCTTTTATATCTAATTTTGACATGTGTAAGAATAATAGTAATATACTTGAAGGTCTGACTCATGGTGAATGACCTTATAACATTTTTTACATTTAGTTCAATAAATAATTTGGATATATCTTTATATAGTTTCTACCATATCACCATGTTATCTTTTATCATGTTTGGTATGGTTTCAATTCATACATGCACATACATAGATTGCATATGAATCAACAAGTGAGGAGAGAGCTCTATATCAGTAGAAGAGCTGTATATTTACATAGAAATATTACACAACATATTGGCTACTGTTCATATTTCAATAGATCATTTTATTTGAGATAATGTATTTCTTTATCTGTTCAATATTTTTTAAGCTTTTGTTTAATTCAAGCAACTAATCAGCCATATGTAGGCATAAAGGCCTGAGGGATGCTGAACAGATGAAGAAATATATCTTCAACAAATTGATCTGTTAAAGTATGAAAGCAAACAGTAGCCAATATATTGTTGAATTAGGGAACAACTTTTCTATCAAACATATTATATTAAAGCCAATCGAAAGATTGTGAGTTCAATTCTCAGACCGGGTGATGTGTTGTTTCCTTGAGCAAGACACTTTATTTCACATTGCTCCAGTTTACTCAGCTGTAGAAATGAGTTGATAGGGACTGGGGTCCCTATCATTCCACTGCAAAGTGGTCGTGGAGGTGCCACGGCAAAAAAGCACCCAGCACTCACTGTAAATGAGGTTGGTGTTAGGAAGGGCATCCAGCTGTAGAAATCAAGCCAGAATCAGTTCCCATCCCACCCTTGCAAGCAGGGAAAAGCGGATGTAAAATGAAATGATGATGATGATGATGACATGACTGTGTTCAAGCTTGATCTTTTTATAAAGGACTTTTGTATTTCTTCATTATGTTTTTATGGTTGGTTTGGAACAATAGCAATTTCAATTTATAAGTTTATTAATGTTTTAAGATGTTTGCACCTGAGCTTCAGAATAAGAATGTTAGTAGTAATGACATGTTGTTCATGGAACTTTTGGTGGTTGCAAAAGATCATATGAGTGGTAATATTTTCAATGCCAGAAGTTTTACAAATATCAACATTTAATACAAAAATCAACCTGCACAGATATCACATACATAAAATTAACTAAAAAAACTGCCAAGATTTAACTGTTAAATAATTTTTAAAATCAGATGTTGAAGATTTTACTAGTACTTCCACTATCTTTTATAACCACTGCAAAGTACATCAACGTCATACCATTACTACCATCCACAAACCTTTACAGCTACTACAAAGTACATAAACAACATGTTATTACTACCATAATTTTTATTCTTAAGATGTGAGAGTGAAGGTCTCAAAATGCTTGTAGAGTTATGGATTTAGGAATGCTGTTGTTCCAAACCAAACAAAGAACTATGAAAGAAATCTGAAAAATGATTAATAAAGATGACACAAGAACACAGACATGTCTTTAACATATATATGTAAAAATTGAATGTTAACCATTCCATTTGTTGATATTTGCATGAGAAAGATCCCAGGAATTGTTTTATAAAATATGATTGGCTTTTTTTGTATCTATACATACACATATTTATATATGTGTTATACTTACACATATTTATGTATGTTATATATACACATTTATACATGTTATATATACACGTGTATATATATCTATAAATGTATGATATAATTTCATTAAGTTTATTTCCTTGTAATATGGCAATATTTTACATTCACACATATGCATTAGTTTCAAAGCCTATATATCAAATGTTTCTAATTAGATTATAGTTTAATGGCTGCTCTATCTGTCAGTTCGTTAACACTGGGACTTAACTCATAACATCCTGTAATGATTTAGTAGAAAATATCTAAACATGGATTTAATTCAAATGTTTATGGTATCTTTACTACTACAGATTGTTGTGGAAATTTGCAGTAAACTAAAATATTTCAATTTTTAATGTGATGCAGTTATATTTCTGCTTTGTTTTTTTTTCAAGAACGTCTTTGCTAATGTGGTTTCATGTAGTACAGGACGTTAAGAATTAATATTAATACATCAGCTTCGATACAGTTTTATTTTTATTTATTTTATTAATTGTAATTCTACATTTTTTGTGTAAAGTTTTATAAGAATTATTTTGCTTCCTATGCAAATTGACTATTATAAAACTATAGAAATGTTACTTAATGTTGGTTTGGTAATAGATTGTCACTGTATTTTTAATATATGTATTTAACCCGTTTGATACCAAACCACATGAAACTGCCCTTGGTTCTATGATACAAAACTGTTTGGTTTAAAATGTTTATATTTATCTGAAACCCTTTCCGTCATAATTTTATATCCCCATACCAGCTTAATAATGAGAAAGTTATAAATCCTGCCAAATTCTTGATTATTTTCAAAATTATTTGAAAATCATTGGCAATGTCTTTCATTAGAAATCTGGTAATGAACAACAGTGTAAATTCAATTATACTATTTGACTAACGTTTTTGTTTTTTATTATTTTTATTTATCTGAATAGAAAATTTCTTGTAGAGGTGTTTCTGATTTTGATATTTATTTAAACCTGTTTTTGTAGATTTACTGCCTGGCTTTAACCCAAATTTGGTGCCTCCTGGTTTTAATAGCAATGTAATGCCACAGTTGAGTACACCAGCTACAGCAGCATCTACCGCCTCCACTGTGACACCTCCACTTGTTATTGCGACCCCTCAGTCAGAGACAGTTCGTACTGACCAGTCAGCTGTTGTTGCAGAGAAACCACCTCAAGGACAGGTTTGTATTTTCTTAGGATTCATCATCATATGTCTGTTTTCTATGTTGGCATGGGTTGGACAGGTTGTCATCGGGGAAGACAAGATGGATCGGTAAACCACATCTTGCTCATATTTTCCATATTTGGCACGGTTTCTACAACTGGGTGCATTTTATCATGGAACCAGCTTTCCACAGAGTGTACTTGGTACATTTAATTGTATTACTAGCACTACCATGTAACAGACTATACTGGGTGTGTTCTTCTTTAACTACTTGGGTGTTTTTTATTTTTATGGAAGTGCACATGCTTAATTTATCACCTGCTTAGTATAATAAAAAGTTTTTCATTCATCTCAAATTTTTCACTCAAATTAACTCCCCTATCCTAGCCCCTAGCATAGAGAGGACTCTTCAGGCAAGTCCATGACCAACAATATCCCTAATGCTGGTGCCATGATAAAATGCACCCAACATAGTCTGTAAAGTGATTGGTGTTAGGAAGCGCTTCCTACTGTTGAAACCATGCCAATAGGGCAAGAGAATTCTTCAGTTGTGCCAAGGACACATCTCTAGTGTTGGTGGTCCACATGATGAATGCACCCAGTGCACTCTGTAAAGTGGTTGGTGATTAGAAAACCTGCCAAATAAAGGGATAGGAAAACTCTTTAGTTGTGTCAAAGATATGACAACCTCCCAAGTGCAGATGCCATGATAAAATGTACTCAGTAAACTGAGATCGTATGTAAGCAAATTGTGGGCTCATTTGAGCACTTAGTTGAGTGCGGCAGCTTATATAAGTGTGACTAGCAGAAGTACCCGGCGTTGCCCGGGTGTAAGTTGACCTTTGCTCTGTTAAAAAGTGTGAAAGTTACTTCTTGCGCATCACAGGTGCAACGTTGTTGTTGGGGTTCACGCTGTTGTTGGTGTTGTTATTGTCTACACCAAAGGAGGTCATCATGAAACAGGAGTTGTATTTCTACATGTTACGGCAGAACGTTGTAGCCGTAGTGTCGTCAGCTGTAAGTAGATTCAGAAGAACGTCTGGCGGGTCAGCCAATGCCTCTAGTTGCACCTTACCTCCTGCACAGCACATAGAAGGCGCCTTGCCTGGCCATGTCATTCATTGACTTGCAGGATGTACAGACATTATCCATTTTGCCAATGGAAACTGTAGGCAGAAGTCCGTAATCCTCAGAAGGGTTATATCTGAAGGCTGCTTTTACCCAGCCTGAGCTCTTGGCAGCAGTAGCTAATGTATGCCGAGAACGCTTAGCAGCAAGCTTGTTGTCTCTGTCTGCCGTGGACTCCTCTGCAAGCGCTTGTTGACGACGAAGGCGAACCCCAGCAAGCCTCATCTGACGGGATGTTGGTGACTCCTCTGCAAGCGCTTGTTGGTGACGAAGGCGAATGCCAGCAAGCCGCGTCGTACGGGATGTTGGTGACTTCTCTGCAAGCGCTTGTTGGTGACTCCTCCGCCAGCGCTTGTTGGTGACTCCTCCGCCAGCGCTTGTTGGCGACGGAGGCGAACACCAACAAGCCTCGTTGTACGGGATGTTGGTGACTCAACCAGCCGAGAAAGACGTCTATCAGCGAGTGAAGATTCGCGCTCAGCAGGTGTTTCCTAGAGAAAGTTAATTAATGCTACTGGTTAGCTAAGCCAAAGGCACTGTGCCAATAGTAAATGAGAAAAGTGTAATATGAACAAAAGGGAATCAAGGTAAGACAATAAATTTAATATAACTACGATTAGAATGTTGTAGTTGCTTAAAAGTGGTGACAATTAGGATAAACGCAGTGCTTGCTAACATTAAGGGAGAATATTGCATAGAGGATTAACCAATTGTGAATGAACACATACCTGAGAACGCCTAATTCGTCGTCTCAAAGCAGTAGCTGTATCTTTTTTGGAGGTAAGTCTTGAACGTTTCCATGTGGGCATAACGACGTGTAACGAAGCTGTTAGGTTAGAGAGGGATGATTAAGTAGAGAGAGGTGACACCAGATTCGCTAGCATGGTTACTGGTGAATGGGAAGGTTTGGAAATATGATTATAATAACTTAGCGAATTTTCTGGCCTATAAAGGGCACTTAAAAAACATAAATTTCATCAAAAAACAGCTCTGCGCTTTATACTCCGGTGAGCCTTATGTATAAATAATACAATGGTAATCAATCACGGCTCTAACAGAAGTAATAGTTCTAAACTAAAAGTAACGAAGATAGCATTTTCCTGGTTGGCCTTACACGCCATTGCGCGGACCTGATTTTAAAAGATACGCCTTATATCCCGGTGAGCCTTATAGAGCGGAAAATACGGTATCTATTGGAAAAGAATATGAATTCATGACCAAGGTGTGACAAAAGTGGCGTCTATACAGTGCCTGAAACAAACTGGTCCAAAACCCTGCGATCTTTCTCGTTAAGTACCACCCAAAAGGAACCGTTTCTTAGTTACAAAAAATAACCAAAGTGAATAGTAGCTATATTTCTGACATATGCCAAAAAGAACAATATATTCAAAAAATTTTCTAAAGTACATTCAATCTCTCTTTTTGACCGATGTCTTAATAAGCAAATTATCGATTTTTTTTATTAGCTGTCAGTATTTATCTGCATGCAGGTGTGTACGTGTGCGCAATCAATTGCACTGCATGCAGATGGTCTATGACAACTAATTAAAAAATTAAAGAACAATAGCAATTTGCAAATACGCTCATAACATTTAGTCGTAAACAGAACAAAAAATTCCATTAGAGGTGGGCTAATAATGGAAAAGACACAAACCCTGGTGAACTTACGTTTAAAAACCTGAAAACTTACTCACTTCCTGTGCAAAAGGCTGTGACAGTAGTGTTATGAATTAAGTAATTTTTTAGAACCTTTTGTTTAAAAAAGGAAAAAATTGGTATGGACGTAACATTTTTTACAACTTTGTATGTGTCCAATACAACTTGGTCAAAGTATTATTTAGTAAATTATTTTCAAAAAGTATGATTATTTAAGACTGTTTGAAAATTTACTCACCGCTTTTAGCTTTTGGCATCACAAAAGACACCATTAAATTTGGTTTCCTTTCAGATAGGGATAATACTGTATTTGCACTTGAATAAGGGGGAATATGAAAAGTTTAACGCTAAGATGTCAACAATCCCCTAGTCCCAATGGGGATTTTTAAATTTAAGGAAGGCGAAAAAGGAATTAAATTTAACTGAAATGGCATGTAAGTAGTCTAAATAAATAAGCACTAACTCATCGATAAGTAAGTGGGCAAATTCTGTAAAGGTCCGTTTAGTGAGACGGCCGGATTTATTGTTGTTCACAAAAAGCGGATACATACAAAGAGAAAAAGGCGGTTCACACGTGCGTGCATACCTGTTTGTGTATCTATCTTTGAGAAAACATACTGCTCGTGGTATAGACAGGCCGTCCAATCAATAACACGCATGAGTCACAGTGTGTGCGTGCTTATATGGGCATATGAAATTGATTTTGATTGTGCCAGGTGTAAACTAAAAGTGCTTGTGTTCAAATACATACACATTAAATTTCATTGAAATCGAAAGATTTTTGAAAAAAAATATGAAAAACATTCTGTCATATATTTTGTTGACTACAATTATTTAAGAATTAAGAATTCTACTCAAAGAACCCTGAATATCTGTTTGTAAAGCCTCCCATTTTCCCATAAAGAAAGGCGTAGATTTGCATATTTCCACAATATTGCGCCATTGATAATTAAACTATGAATAATTGTCTGCCCTAACTCTTAAAGGTCTTATTTAACGCATGATTTATGAGTTTAAAAAAATTTTCTGAATTTTTGCAGCCTTGGAGTAACTTATAATGGATCTATTATTGTGGTAATATCAAATTTCATTGAAATCGGACGAATTCTGAAAATATCGATTTTTGCCTCTGGGGGTCCGATTATTGTAGCCTATTCCAATCTATGGGTCGAGTTTTATATACGTGTCAAGTTTCATGAAAATCGGATGAACGGTGTAGCCTGCAAGTTCGGGACACCAAACAAACAAACAAACAACGCCCAACTTCACTTTATATATATAGATGTGGACCCCTGGCTTGTCTTGAGTACCGACTCTGGCTGGAAAGTCCAGCGCTTGATAGAAAATAAACTAATATTAAATGATGATGATATATACAGAAGTTCAAAAGCAATTACTGAAAATATATTAAAAAGTCCTGGAATTGTGAACTTTGTCGGCTTCTGAGGAAAAAAAAACAAACAATAAAAATCAAGGGAAAAAAAATCTATGAATTTGTCATATGATATACATTGATGAAACTTGTCAACTGCATTGCATGTTTTCAAGACATGGTTTATGTTTAGTTGGTTGGAATTATTTAAAAATAGCTTGTGTATTTACACACCTTTCATAGTTGATGGATTGGCAGAAATGTTAGAGCATTGGATTAGATCTTTTGCGGTGTTTGTTCTGCCCAGATCCACTTTGCCTTTCATCCGTTGGTGTCAGTAAATAATGTACCAGTTCAGATGGTGGTGGAATGGCAGAATTATTAAAGTGACAGTATTTCTTTATGCTCTGAGTTTAAAGGGCAGTATTTCTTTATGCTCTGAGTTTAAATCCCACTTCTTGTCACCAGAATGGCACTGGTGTTTCTGCCAGTTGTGACCAACAGATAATATCAGCAGTTGGAAGATTGTTTCCTTGTTCCAATTTATTGATCAATCTATTTCTTGTGTAACTCTGCAATATCTCTTGCATATCTTTAGGGTTCTGCATACCCTGTTTTGAGAACCCTTGCTTTTACACTATTTACCAATATTCCAGCTTCCTGCGAAACCCCCAGAGGTTGCTGAGTGGTCTGAACACAAGAATGCTGATGGACGAGTGTATTACTATAATGCCAAAACAATGGAGTCGACTTGGGATAAACCACAGGTTCTTATAGAATGGGATGGTAAGAATGAAGACTGAGTCTTTTATTTTGTTTCTTAATTTTTTGTTTTGTTTTTCAGCAGATATATGTATGGACATGGTTGTACAGTGGTAACTTAAGCAATGTTTGCAATCAACTTGTAAAACTGGTTTGTAATTTAGATGTATATATATAAATTTAAGTATATATTTTGTCTGAGTTTATTAACAACGTATCATCACTTATCTTGAGCATGAGTTATTTTTTTCATCATCAATTTAACCATGTGATTAATTTTTATTTTTTTTAATTTTTGTTATCGAAACACTTGTAATAATAGGTATTCTCATTTCACAATTAACACATATTTTGGCTTCTATCGTTACTACAAGTATTACACGTTATTTTAACTTCTTATAAAAAGAAAAAAAAAATTGCTCAGGAGATTTTTTTTTTTTAAAGATTTATGTTAGCGTTTTTCCACTTCCTTCATTAAAAAAAATTCAAGTCCTCTTTTTAGACATTTTCTAAACAGTATTTTATTTTTGTTTTTATTTTTGCTGACAGCTGTAACACTATTTGGAACTGATGGATTATGTTGAGATAACTTGCTCAGTAAGCTCAGTTGTTTACAAATCTCCCATAGATTTCTGGGGAAAACTACTGGAATAGAAATCCAATATATTGTGGAAGATTCAATTGTAGCCACTCAAAAACACACAAAGTTTGTGAACTTTACATTTATCATTTATTTCTTGGTGTGAAAACTTGCACTGCACTGTTTGCGGGTCACTGACAAAGTTCCACTGCAAATGTTCACACCCAGAAATAAATGATAAATGTAAAATGAACTGTTTTTGTGTATTTTTGAATGGCTACAATGATTTTCCCAATATAATTGTTTTAGTTTCAATACAGTCACAGATCAGGTTACTTGCCAGAAATATAGAACTCCGAATCAAGTATTTATATTTGGAAAAATCAAAAAATCATAGTGGTGTAAAAATTCTTTTACTGGAGCCTAACTTATTAAATTTATTAGATTGAAATAAACTTTAAATAATACTTAACTCTACATACATAAATTTTAAAAGTTTTGGCTCATTTTTATGTAAATATTTGACATTAGGTTTATATATTACTATATTTTTTCGGTACTTCAAACTTGTTAGGTATATGTTAACTAATTAATTTGTTTTTTCAGTTTTGGGTTTGAAATAAATAATTTTGTGGCATGAAGACAGCAGTAGATCTACAAAACTTTGAGATATTGCTACTGAATATTGGCAATTTTTCGGTAGGATAAGATTTTAGATTATCAGGTATCAAAGTATTACATTAGCGAGAGAACTTTACAATGTTTCTATTATATCAATAATTCACTAGTGGAACCGATATTGTCAAAATTACATCAGGAATTTTTTCAAACATTCTTCTTTACGTCTCCTAAAACTTTTCTTCAGATCTAAAGGTTTATTCATTTAACTCTTAACATCTTGTAATGATTTAGCAGAAAATAACTATAAAAAAAATAACAGGTTTGTTAATTCAACTGTTTATAGTATCTTTATTAACAGACAGATGGTTGTGAACATTTGCAGTATGAGAGTAAACACTTCATTTTTTAATGTGATTCAGTCAGAGTACAGTTTTGAAATTTTCAAGAATGTCTTGCTAATATGGTTTCATGCAGTAGAGGAGGTTAAGAGTTAAGATAATGTATTTAAATAAGAGGTTTATCAACACAAGGTTTTTGCTTTCTGTTATAGATACATAAACATATATATATATATATATATATATATATATATATGTATCTTGCTTAAACAGTTGCTAGATATTTAATTTGACAAATGTATATTATGGGTGGGAGAGGTTGCTAGATTATGTGTGTAGAAACACACATACTGCGCTTGTTTGTGTATATATGTATGTGTATATGTAGCATTATGATATATACACACATAGGGCGGTGAATTGGCAGTATCGGTAGAGGGTCGGACGCCATGCTTTGTCGCATAGTTACGGCCCTTGCCATTCTGGGTTCAAATCCCGCCGAGGTTAACTTAGCTTTTCATCCTTACAGGGTCGATAAAATAAGGTACCAGTAATGTACTGGGATAATTGCTGGCCTTGTGCCAATAGTAGAAACAATTATGATATACACACACACACACACACACAAATCTGTAATATTTCTTCTCTCTATAGTCTGAGTTCAAATTCCACAATTGCACAGAGGTCAACTTGACCCTAACCTTTCTTCCTTTTTGGGTCAATAAATACAATACCAGTCCATGGAGTGTGGATTGGTAAAATTGTTAGCATGCGTCAATTATATCTCTGTGTTCTCAGTTCCAATCCTGCTTCCTGTCACTGGCGAATTTGTCATAGGAGGCTGGCTAAACATATGCAGATTTGAGTTGTAAGAAATGTATATATATATATATGTGTGTGTGTGTGTGTAAAAATACACATTTTATGACCCTCACAATATTCCATTTGCAATTGTTTCATAGGCTAAGAGACTTTGAATAAGTGGATGTCATATTTTCAGGTGAATGTGTTTGTTTAGCTATTTGTCTTAACATCCATAGTTTCCATTTGAGCCAGTTTTATTTGTTCATGAAACCATGTGTTGCAAATGGAATATTGTGTGTATGAACCTCAATATATAAATATAAGCTCTGTTTATATATAGAGTGCTCTTTTTTGGTATTTTTGTTACTTATATGTCTATATACATACATATATATACACACAAAATATTTCATCTATAAGTGGCAACTATTGTAATACAAGTTTCATTTGTAACCAGCCACTTGGTGTAACTTGTATTGCAAGTAACTCACTTAAAATATCTCACTCTACTCTATGTATAGAGGCCTACTATCAGATAATTGCAATTTGTCAAACATATGTATATCAGCTATCTTTAATGAGTTAAAATTGTAAATAGTAACTGCTCGAAACTGGATGTTGACATTTATTTGTTGATGATAAAAAGAATTGTTTGAATTTTGTTTGCTTGCTATCATGAAGTTAACGTCACTACTTATCACTGGTATATAGCCAAACTAGCACAGCTCCAGAAGCCCGACCCAGCTGCTGCAACTCCTGAGTGTAACACTCAGGTAAACACCATGTTACAAGTAAATGGTACTGAAGAATCAGAGGAAGTTCCCATGGAAACATTACCTTCTAAGGAAGAAGAAGAGAAAAGTGATGAGGTAAGGATGGGTTCTTTTTCTCCAGTATTTCTGGTCAGAGCAGAATACAAAATGTCAAGATTATATTTCCTCCATTTATTCCTGTTTCAGCATTGACATTGAGACTATTTTAAGATCTGGTCTCTCCATCTACCAATGGGGTGTCCTTGGTTTCTGTTTCCAGGTATTATATCCTCCAGAAAGATGTTAGAGAAACCACCAACCCTGCTCATTGTCATTACATTGAGTTCTTCCCCAACATTGAGACTGTTTTAGGGTCCAGTCTCTCCATCCATTATTGGGGGTGTCCTAAGTTTCTTTTTAGAGGGATCACTGGCCAAATAGTTTGACAGAATTGCTTTCAATTTTATTAAAAATTGGTTGTTGTGTCATTTCTCAGTAATATATTTTGTGTCAGTTAAATGTTTAACTGTAACAAATTCCATGACATGGTTTTACAGAGTGGACTGGATGCATTTTATCATGGTGCCAACACTACCAATTTACAGTGTACTGGGTGTATATTATTATAATTGTTTCTACGTTAGGCACAAGGCCAGCAATTACCCAGTGCATTACTGGTACTTTATTTTATCGACCCCGTAAGGATGAAAGGCAAAGTTAACCTCGGTGGGATTTGAACTCAGAATGGCAAGGGCCGTAACTCTATGCGTCAAAGCATGGTGTCCGACCCTCTACCAATACTGCCAATAATGCCAACACTACAGATGCTATCACATGCTTGGCCAGAAAAAGGTGTTTTCTCAAATCCTATATTTGATATATATTAATTATTATTTAAATAAATAAAGTACTATTTATTGATTATTTAGAAGAAAAACAATGATTATGTTTTAGGACGAAAAGCAAAAAGAAAGTGAAGAAAAAACTGAAGAACAAAAGGCTGCAGATAAAGCTCGACCTGTTTCTAGTACTCCTGTCCCAGGAACTCCTTGGTAGGTCTATATATTTTCTTAACTCTAACATAAATACAATCATTATCATCACCATTTAACATCCATTTTTCCATGCTAGCATGGGTTAGACAAGTTGTCCTGTTGTGAAACAAATCATACAGAACTGTTTCTGTATGAACGGTTTCAATGGCTGGATGCCCTTCCTAATGTCAATCACATTTACAGTGTGAACTGGATGCTTTTTATTGTGACACACGTCCACAACCACTTTATAGTGTGGACTGGGCGTTTTTTGTTGACTCCTACATGA
Source organism: Eledone cirrhosa (assembly GCA_964016885.1). Taxonomy (NCBI): domain Eukaryota; kingdom Metazoa; phylum Mollusca; class Cephalopoda; order Octopoda; family Eledonidae; genus Eledone; species Eledone cirrhosa. Next base: position 80,868 of record CAXHJY010000929.1, read on the forward strand.
CCACTTTACACTGGATTTGGTGCTTTTTTTTTTTGTCGTGACACCTACACAACCACTTTTACAGTGAGGAATGGGCACTTTTTGTTGTGACACAACCACTTTACTGTGTGGACTGGGCTCTTTTAATCATGACACCGATATGACTACTTTACAATATGGACAGGGTGCTGGGGTGGGGGTGGTGTGTGTATGTTGGGTAGAGATTGGAGAGGTAGGTCTAGGGTGGGGTGCTTAGTTAGTGAAGGGTGGAGTGTTAAGATATGGGAGGTGTATGAAAGGGGAAAGTTGGTGCATACGAGAGACCACGTTTACTTCAACCCTTGCACATGGGAAGGCGGGTATTCTGTAGTATTGCATAATGCCAGATATTGTTAACTCTTTCATACATCATCTCAATAAACATGATATATAGACATACTTCTGTGCGTATGATAGGACTGGAGTCCCCATCACTAAAACTCCCAAGAAAGTTTCTTTCAGGTGTAACTTTGTAGGGGCTCAGTTAAACCTACTTAGGTGTGAGCTGTAACTTGACAAAATGGGGCCCCTGTCATAAAAACTCCCAAGAAACCTCCTGAGATACAACCTCATAGGAGGCCAAATAAACCTACATAAATGTCAACTGTAACTACATAATAGGATTGGGGTCCCTGTCATTAAAACTCCCAAGAAACCTCAGGAGGTCAACTAAACCTACATAGACGTGAGCTGTAACAACAGCATGATAGGACTGGAACCCCTACCATTATAAGACCCAAGAAACCTATGATATATAAAATCATAGAAGACCAACTAAACCTACATAATTGTGAGCATATCATTTCATATTTCCAGGTGTGTTGTATGGACTGGAGATGGCCGAGTCTTCTTCTATAATCCTAGTCAGCATCTTTCTGTTTGGGAAAAACCCGAAGGACTTGTTGGTCGTGCAGATGTTGAACGAATGCTACAAGGTCCACCAGGTGGCTCTCCAGCAGATAAAAGTAAATGGAAACTTTATCTTCAGCTTCTCTCTATTCTATCAACTTTCTGTCCGATCACACTCACTCTATCTACCTCTAATTTCTGTCCTATTACACCCACTCTACCTCTAATTTCTGTCCTATTACACCCACTCTACCTCTAATTTCTGTCCTATTACACCCACTCTACCTCTAATTTCTGTCCTATTACATCCACTCTACCTCTAATTTCTGTCCTATTACACCCACTCTACCTCTAATTTCTGTCCTATTACACCCACTCTACCTCTAATTTCTGTCCTATTACACCCACTCTACCTCTAATTTCTGTCCTATTACACCCACTCTACCTCTAATTTCTGTCCTATTACATCCACTCTACCTCTAATTTCTGTCCTATTACACCCACTCTACCTCTAATTTCTGTCCTATTACACCCACTCTACCTCTAATTTCTGTCCTATTACATCCACTCTACCTCTAATTTCTGTCCTAATACACCCACTCTACCTCTAATTTCTGTCCTATTACATCCACTCTACCTCTAATTTCTGTCCTATTACACCCACTCTACCTCTAATTTCTGTCCTAATACACCCACTCTACCTCTAATTTCTGTCCTATTACACCCACTCTACCTCTAATTGCTGTCCTATTACACCCACTCTACCTCTAATTTCTGTCCTATTACACTCATTCTACCTCTAATTTCTGTCCTATTACACTCACTCTACCCTTAATTTCTGTCCTAATACACCCACTCTGCCTCTAATTTCTGTCCTAATACACCCACTCTACCTCTAATTTCTGTCCTAATACACCCACTCTACCTCTAATTTCTGTCCTAATACACCCACTCTACCTCTAATTGCTGTCCTATTACACCTACTCTACCTCTAATTTCTGTCCTATTACACCCACTCTACTTCTAATTTCTGTCCTAATACACCCACTCTACCTCTAATTTCTGTCCTATTACACCCACTCTACCTCTAATTGCTGTCCTATTACACTCACTCTACCTCTAATTGCTGTCCTATTACACCCACTCTACCTCTAATTTCTGTCCTATTACACCCACTCTACCTCAAATTTCTGTCCTAATACACCCACTCTACCTCTAATTTCTGTCCTATTACACCCACTCTACCTCTAATTTCTGTCCTATTACACCCACTCTACCTCTAATTTCTGTCCTAATACACCCACTCTACCTCTAATTTCTGTCCTAATACACCCACTCTACCTCTAATTTCTGTCCTAATACACCCACTCTACCTCTAATTGCTGTCCTATTACACCTACTCTACCTCTAATTTCTGTCCTATTACACCTACTCTACCTCTAATTTCTGTCCTATTATACCCACTCTACCTCTAATTTCTGTCCTATTACACCCACTCTACCTCTAATTTCTGTCCTAATACACCCACTCTACCTCTAATTTCTGTCCTATTACATCCACTCTACCTCTAATTTCTGTCCTAATACACCCACTCTACCTCTAATTTCTGTCCTATTACACTTACTTATCTGCCTCCAATTCCTGTTGTATTACTCTTACTATTTCTAATTCCTGTCATATTACATTTACTCTATTTCCAACCTGTTGTATTACTCTTATTCTATCTACCTCTAATTTCTATGACATCAACTATAGTAATTAACCATAGAAATTGGTTCTATATTTCCAGAAAAGAAAGAAGAGGATGATGAAGATGAACCAGCTACCAAGAAAAAGAAGTAAGTCTCAAACTTTTAACCCTTTTGATACCAAACTGTCTGACAATGTCACTGTTTATATTTATCTAAGAACTTCTGTTATGTTCCAAACGCCAGTTTATTAATGTGAAAGTTATATTCTTGATTCTTTGATTCTTTTCAAAATGATTAGGAAATCAGAAACAGTTCTTTTAGAAATATAGTAACAAAAGAGTTAAACATATCTTTGTTTCAATTTATGCAGTTATATAAAAGAACCAGGGTCGTGGTTTCGGGCAAGTTGTTATCAAGAGTTAAGCTCGTATTTCTAGCAAGTCAAGTGACCACATAAAGGCTCTCTTATTGATTTGATGGTTGTATTGTGCAGTGGTAAAAGTGTTAGTGTGTCTAAGGTTTGAAACTGAATGGATAAGATTTGTGTGTATTTTCAGGATTGATAAAGACGACAGCAAGCTGGATGATAAGAGGGACACCATAAAACAGATTGATGCTGGTAAGGAAGCTGCTATAGAGGCAGAAGTTCAAGCAGCACGGCAGAGAGCTATTGTACCTTTGGAGATTCGTATGAAACAGTTCAGAGATATGTTGGCAGAAAAAGAGGTAGATATTGATTAAAATCATTATCATTTTACGTCCCCTTTCCACACTGGCATGGGATGGATGGGTTGTCATGATCTGAGACTAAACAGGGAACAATGCATCTTTCTTATGTTTCATATTTGGCATGGTTTCTACAACTGGATGCCTTTCTTAATACCATCCACCTTACAAAGTGACCTGGCTGAATTTTTTCGGGACTCTAACAATACCATTTTACAGAGTGGACTAGGTGTATTTTATTATGGCATCAATAATAACACTTCATAGGTTGTATTTGGTGCATTTTATTGTGGCGGCAGTAATAAAGAGGTTGTCATATGCTAGGCCAGACTGGAGAGTCCTCTCTAACTCTATATTGTCTCTGATTTCAATTACTGAATACTGTAGCCTCCAGTCTCTCACCAAATTTACTTTTGGTGTCATCCTGTTTGTACTGGTGTACGGGTCTCTTTTACTAAAAGACCAGAGTCTACAGTGTTAGGTAATCCAAATCAAACAGAAGTTGGAATGTTTCAATTTTATGAATTTTTATAAAAGTTTTAATATATATGGAATAATTAACTTTAAAGATGCTATAAAATTAATTCTGTACACACAAAAGAAAAATGTTATCTAAATGACAAATAAATGGTAAAATAATACAAAGAAGTATGGAGTTATGTGGTCTGGTGTGTTTTATTTTAGCACTAACCTTTGTCAAGTCCTTGATAGGACCAAATAAATCCTCTGTATCCTATGTTGACTTGATCTTTTTGTTCACCATGAGTGTGTTCCATAGTGACACCAACACATTTAGCGTCTTTATATTAGTATTGGTGGGTGGGCCTTTTCTAGTACATCAAATCGCTACTCAGTACAATTCTGTGTACTCTTCTTCGTAAGGTTATTTTAGATCATTCTTCACAACTTTGTCCCATTGTCTTCCTTGGTCTCCTGCTTTCACAGGTTTCATCTACTTCATGTGCTCAACCTTTTTTATACATCTCATTCTCTCTTTATGCATCACATCACAATACCAGCTCAATTGTTTTTGTTGCACACTACATTCAATTCCTCTTATATTTAGCTTTTATCTCAGTTCATTTGTGCTCTGACATTCCCGAACACTAACATTATACATCCAGTGAAGCATGAATGCTTCATATTTATTTTCTAGCTCTCATAAATCTTCTTCACTTATGGTCCATGTCTTGCTGTTATGCATCATAGCAGTATGAACATAAGCATCACATAATTTGCTTTCACTCAAAGAGAGAAGGTATCTGTTGTCAGAAGAGGTAACAGCTCCTTGAATTTCTTCCACCCTGTTCTCACACTGACTACAACATATTCAGTACATACACCTCCACTGTTAATAGACAACAAAAACCTTATTTTTAGTGAGCCTTCTGAGCATTTGAGGGAGTTCATTTCACAATCTTATTGTTGACATCATCTGTTCACTTGCCACTTGTGAAGTCTGCTTTCTCCGTAAGCTTACCTGTGATCCCACCTCATCTCTTGTACATTGTTCACATCGGGTATACAGTACAGAATTTCTACCTGCTCCTTTAATGCATATTGAGTATGGCCGTTTCTCTGATAGTAGCAGAGTCCTATCTTCTTTCCTATGTTCTAGAACATAGGTCTTTGCTAGGTTTTTATATTTATCTAAAAACCTTCCATCACAATTTCATGTAGGAATCTTTAAGTTATGTTGCAAACATCAACTTAATAACAAGAAAGTTAGTTACTAAATCTCTCCAAATTGTTGATTATTTTAAAAATATGAAAATCATAGGCAGTGTCTTTAGAAATATAGTAAGGAAAGAGTTTAACGGCTAAAATGGTTCTTCCACAATGTAATTGTTTCATTTTCAACATATTGTTTCAGATGAAGTCAGTTGCTAAACATGCAAAACTTGAATATTTAAAACTGATTTATTTCATTGTATTGTAGGTGTCTGCCTTTTCCACATGGGAGAAAGAACTCCACAAAATAGTGTTTGATACAAGGTATTTATTGTTAACATCAAAGGAGCGTAAACAAGTGTTTGAGCAATATGTTAAGGAACGAGCTGAGGAAGAAAGACGGGAGAAACACCGCAAACTAAAGGAGAAAAGGGAATCCTTCAGGATGTTGATGGAAGAGGCAAAGTTACACGGCAAGTAAGTATAGTATACTTGGATTTTTATTGTGCTAATGCCACAATAAAATACACCCAGCACACTCTGTAAAGTGGTAGTACTGGTGTCACAAAATGTACCCTACCCTTTTTGTAGGTAGTGCTGGTATATAAAATGCACCCAGCTCACTGTAAGGTGGTAGTACTCGGGCCACAATAAAATATGTTCTGTCCACCCTGTAAAGAAGTAATGTTGGTGCCCCAATAAAAATCACCTAGTCCATGCCAAAACCAGAATGTGTGAACAAAATGTTGCCCCAAGCCCATCTGGGGGAACTAGCTCTGATTAAGTATTGACTTCCTGTGTACTGATTCCTCCAACCCATGCCAACATGGAAAAGAAGACAAAATGAGGACTTTCAACTCTTGGATCTTGACCCTCCCCCTCCCCCATTAATTTTTCAGGGTTTCCCCCATCCTACTTATTGCATTTTGCTAATTTATCTCCAGCAAAATTTCATTTTAAGAGGTAGCATTCCTGCGACAAATTATTTTCTTTATACATTAAAATACATTATACATGACAAAAAAAGTACATTACAAGCAATTTCATATGTTATAAAATAAATAGGATGGGTTAGGGGTCTCAATATGTAAACTAAATGACTAATTCTAGTTTTAAAAAAAAAATGATGTCAACTTAGAAAAATGACTGATTTTCCAACCCCCTATTATTTGGGAGCCGAGAGTAGTTATGATAGGAAGTGACAAGGCTTTTTTAGATTTTATATGATTAAAAAAATTTTTTTGTGGAAACAATTTTGAAAACTCCTTATGGCTTTGGTGTTTTTGTTTTTCAGGTCCTCTTTCAGTGATTTTGCAGCCAAATATGGTAAAGATGAGCGTTTCAAGGGAATTGAAAAGATGAGGGAGCGTGAATCTATGTTCAGTGATTATGTATCTGAACTTCGCAAAAAGGAGAAAGAAGAGAAATCTACCCAAAAAGAGAGGGTATGTGTTTATAAGTTGGTGTACCAGTGGTTGACCTGGTCTATATAATATATATTTTTTCTTGTTCTTCATTTACATATACATTATTCCTGTAAAATTTAATTCCAAAAATTCTCAAAAAGAAAAAAAAAAACATAATTGTTTGAACAGATAAATTTAATGAATGTTTTAGCTGATCTTTGATTAGGAAACAAGAGTTTTAACGAGTATAAATCAAAATAAATGTTTAAAAAAAGGTTTCTACTATTTGAAACCAGTTTTTGATTGGCCGACACCTTGTTTCCTTTCAGCTTTCTCCTTGCAGTCTGGGCTGAAAAAAAAATATGCCAGTTGTTTTTATTATTATAATCTAATAATATCTATCTATTTCAGGACTTTTCCTTCCTTCAAATATCATTTTTCATGCCCACTTTGTATTTTATGAAATGTTAAATGTTACTCTGATTAGTTCATATGTTTCACTCCCAGACTCATTTTATACTTATGATAATAATAATATTGATGATAAGGAGCAGAAAGTTGAAGGCTATGTGAACATTTTATTTTATTACTACGTATTTACGTACCTATTTGACTCATTTTTAATGCATTGGATGACCTTGTTGTACATGTTTAAGTTGCATTAATGATTATCCTTCTCGTATTTCTCCAATGCAACACAACATATAATTCACCTGTCTCCCATCCTTTTTTTTTTAATGAAAAATATTTTGTTATTATTTTTTGTATTAAATATTTTGATCACAGATAAGGCAACTGATTCAACCTCTATTAACTGACATTATTTTGGTTTTATATAATACTGTTGCATGATATGAAAAAAAAAAAAAATTTAAGTACACAAGCAATTTAGTAAGTTAATATATATATATAAAGGTCTTGAGCATTTTCAGTAATTGTCACATTTATTTCCCCCCTGAAATATTTAACGGTTTGGAATTCTGTAATATATAATTAATTACTAAATGTACACTTTATCTTGAGAGTAATAGTAAATTTACTATATATAATTTCATCTAATGTAAAATCCCTCTTTATGCTATATATATACCTGGCAATTTTCTCAGTAACAAACCAATCTACATTTCTTAATAAGTGTAACTCATTCCAATAAGCTTTATTACTGAAGTAATTTTGTAATTGTTCTTACATTTGTTAAACTTGTAAGTGTTCATAAGAATGTTTGGGTAGATTGCAGTTTGCCAGTCACTAGAAATAAGATTTTCTGATTTTTTTTCTCTCTCTCCTTTATTTTTTTGTTAAAAAATTTATGTGTATTTATAATATACATCACATCTCTCTAGTATTTAAAATTTCATTTTAACTATGTGTTTAGTTATTTTGTTATGTTAACTTTTGATTGAGATAAAATTTAGCATCCATGATAATTAGTCTTGCTGACTTTGAAGTAAATGTCACAATAAAAATACACTTTATAATGAACAATATTGAGGAAGTTTAAATAAATTAATAATTAATGGTTTAACAAAAGAAAAAAAGTAATAATTATTGTAATGAGTGTCTAAATAAATGAATAATTGAGTTTTCTTCTAAATAATTGTATAATGTTAAATATATTGTATCAGTTAAGTAAATATTTCCTAGTTGTAACTCTCTCATGATCAAGAATAGGTTTAAAACATGTTAGGGCAGCTGTTCTATATGTAATGTTGTATATATTTAAGACAAGAAAGAGGCTGGTGAACTGCAAGTCAACCCAATTTTTTATGATGTTCTAACTATTTAAAAAAGTCTTTTGAGTTTCAATATTTTTTCTGATGAATAATTTTATGTCCCTTTCAAAAGAAAGCCTTGCAGTTACAGTCAAGTAAGGCCCGAGGTTGAATTTGTCGATGTGCAGTCTGAGTTGCATTGAGTTATGGATATTTGGTCAGCCATTCCAGACGAATTGCTCTGGCGCATACCTAGCCAAAAATGGCTATCTCAGTGACTGGTATTTGTTTCTTCTGTATCTTTTGTTTGAATGAACTTTGTTAGGGTTTTACATGATAATAATAATAATAATCTAAATTGGGGTCATTCCATGCCATGTTATACTATAACCTGTTAGAAGAGCATTGTAATTTTTTATTTTTTTATTTTTTTATTTTTATTTTTTTAATTTTTTTAATTTTTTAATTTTTTTTTTTAATTTTTGAAAAGGTTCTAAATAAACAAGTTAATTAAACATTAAAAAATCTTTATTAAATATTAAATTTAATTAACTCTTAATGTCCTGTACCACATGAAACTGCCTTAACAAGACATTATTGAAAAGTACCACACAGAACTACCACTGCATCACATTGAAAATTAGTCTAATTCAAACACTGTAAATGATCTGTCCCCTAGTAAAGACACTATACTATAAACATTTGAATTTGCAACCTCATTTTTTAGTTATTTACTGTCAAATTATTACAGGATATTAAGAGTTAATCTCTCAGATTTTCATTATTATGGCTGTTAGTTTTTAAATATTTATTATATTTGATAATATTGAACTATAGAAGGATATTTATTCACTTGTGTCAACTTTAGAAATATTGTATATGAATAATATTCCATTTGCATGTAAATAATTTTACCATGTTAATTTAGAAAATATTTAGCCTTAATCTACATTTCTTTTGTGTTGTACTTTTAAAGAGAAATTTACAGAATTTCTATGTGATTTAATTAAAAACAAAGACATTAGCCTCTGTATATGTAATGTTAATATTTTAAAATAAG
>CAXHJY010000929.1:95000-110000 GCA_964016885.1 Eledone cirrhosa
GTAAACACAACTGCGTTTCAGTTTGATCATCTTTATTAAGGTATTTCCTTATACTTTATATTTAGTTTCGGAACATTAGTGTTTCTAAATCAATGTTTGTATTCACATTTTAAAAATAACCATTATTTCCTCCTACCCCCATGACACTTTACAACCTCTGCTAAGTACATGACCTATAACCATTCTAATTCTGTGAAAGCCTTGAAAAATTAATGCACACATAGATTTAGGAATGCTACTGTTCCAATCTAAAAATAAAGAATTAAGAAAATAGGAAAATTCCATAACCCTTTAGCATTCACATTACTCTATATATACTATTATATTTTCATGGTAAAGGCTTTATCTGGCATAATTATCTCACATAATATCGAATCTATGAGATTTTGAAAGTATTTATTTTGAGAACAATACCTTAACATCAGTTTGAGCGACCAGTTACAGCCAGTTTCAACAGAAAGAGGTAGATAATTATGGCCGGTTTTGGCTGGTTTGAACATTAAAGGGTTAATAGAAATGATAATACTGGTGCACAATTGTGTTTTCAATGTATATGTTTAACACCCTTTAGTGGAATGATTTCTTCTATAATATTCATAATTATCGTAACTACTACTTTTATCAGCTTTTCACTATATTCTTCATTTTTATTATTTTTGATTTTTGACCTTTTTTCTTATCTGATGTGTTCAACACTTATTGACTTAAAACTGATATACTTTTTTGAAGAATAGAAACATAGGTTAAAATCTCTTCTAAAGAAGTAGATAGGAAACAAGCCTATATTGGTAGGGACATTTTATAAAATGTTGAAATAGAAAAAAAAACTGGAACATTGACTAGAAACTGGTATTAGTTTAGTATTTATTTGTGTTGGTCAGTCTTGTACTTCTCTATCAGTTTTAGTGTTAAAGACATATTTGGGGATAACTGTTTGTTAACACTTTTGTTACCATATTTCTAATGAAACTCACTACTTACGATTTTTTAATAATTTGGAAAATAATCCAGAATTTGAAATGATTTAATAATATATCTAATTTTATCATTTTTAAGGTAGTGTTTGGAACATATCTTAACATAATTATGATAGGTTTTTAGATAAATATAAATACTTTGCAAAAAAAAAAAAAGAGTTTCATATCGCAGAACTAGGGATGGTTTCAGGAATTTTGGTATAAAAAGAGTGAATTAGAAAACTATTTATGATGTTAGAAGAATTCATGTCTCCCCCCTCTCCTCTCTAAGATAGCTTAGCTTTCTTTGTAAATTAGTATTACTCTTGTTAGAATGAATATTTTTGAAGTAGTGTTTATAGTTAGTGATTGATAGAATGTTTTTCTGTTAGAAGATACATCTAACTGTTGCTCTGTTAGTTCAAATAGTAACTCCCATAACATATGTCTTTACTAACGGTGTTCAATATTATTGTCAGGCTGCCTATTTAAATATTACTTATTGCTAGTTGGAATTTACAGTAAATATATATTTCTACTTCAGGTATTTTTCAATAATTATTGCTGTGTATGTGTGTGTGTATTGTATCCAAAGTTAAGACCATATGTTAATAAACATACTTTAGCCTTGCTGAGGGAAATAGACCCCATTGTTAATACGTGTGTTTGTATGTGTATATATATATATATATCATCATCATCGTTAAAAGATGATATATATATTTGTTGTATTTTTGAAAATTTAGCTTTTTACCAACTTTGTTTTCACTTTTATCAGTTTTAATGTGTTGTGGGTCTCTCCTCCATGTTTTAATGTTTCATAACCCCTCTCCCTTCCTGCTGTGTGACACTCGATTCCAGCCTGCAAACATAAATGTATAGTCTGAATATTGAAGTGTGTGGGAGAAAGGTGGAATGGGGGGGGGGGATGTAGCATAATAAATGGCTTCAGTAATGTTTTTACAGCAGATTTTTATCATTTTTTTCCTCCCAAATTGTTACTAAAAAATCCTTAAAAAAGACTTAAAAACTATTGTTTTTCAGGTCCTTCCTGGCCTTAGTGGTTACCTTTCATACAAAGAGGGTAGCTTTTACACGGTACGTGGTAGTGTATTCTGACTCCTCATTGGTGCTGCCGAGAGATAAATAGCAATCCTTATTTCTTTGTTTACTAAAGTTTATATGAGGTTTTGAGATCCTCTTGCCAATTTCTTCTCATGGCAAATAAATTTGCTGTTTCCAGATTACTGCTAACATTACAGAGATTTAATTTAAAATGAAATTGTTACACGGGTTTCCATTAACTTTATTTCTCTTTCTAATACTTCATTGTCTACATTGTTGCTGATTTCTATTGACAGTTAGTATTTATGTTAACTCTTAATATCTTGTAGTGATTTAGCAGAAAATATCTAACAACAGGTTTGTTAATTCAAGAACTTATAGTAACTTTATTAGTGGACAGATTGTTACAAACATTTGCTATATTAGAGTAAAGACTTCAATTTTTAATGTGATACACTCATAGTATTGTTTTATACTTTTCATGAATATCTTGCTATTGTGGTTTGATGTAGTACTGGAAATTAATAGAATTAATGTGTCTCTCTTTCTTTATCCTCATGGTGCTACAGTGTCAGCTATAATCATTGAAAGTAATCTGAATGTTAGACCCTGTAGTTGTAACAGACAATGTTCTTATTTATCTAAGGAACAGCTATCAAACTAGGTTTTTATTTAGATCCACTCCAATCCACCAATGGCTGTGATTAATGTTGTTTGAATTTGAAGTTATATAGCTCATTATACATGTATCCATCCTCTACACACTACCGACCATTACTTTCTTTGACCTTTCTGCACTCCACTACATGAAAAAAGAAAAAAAAAACCAAAACACACAGCTCTGAGAGCTATTGCTATTTTCCAATGCAGTTGTTGCTATAAGCATCTCACATTTATGTACTTCCAGTCTATCCAAGAGTGGCCTGTTTTAGCTTTACAGAATGGACTTGTCCATTGTCTGCTGACTAAATAAATGGTGCAAATGCTGATATCTCTAAATGGTACTAACTTAACTCTAGTATTTCATTATAATAACAATAATTTCTTCTGTCAAAATGAGACAAGCTTTACTTGAATATTATTTACTCAGCTTAGGAGGTTATAATATATTTTGATATAATTTTCTTTAGTGTTTCCATGGCAGTTATGTCTCATGAGCATTCTCTTTAATTGGTTTTCTTAATATAAATATTGATAAAATGTATTTCATGCTTTTATCACTTTATGAATACATTAATAACAACAGAAGCTTATATTTGACCTCTGGGTGTTCCAGTGAAGGCTTGTATGATGAAATTTATGGAATCCAGTGATTGTAAATTTGATGATGTTTTGTTTATATATATCTTCCCTTAGGATTTGAAATTACACCTAGCTTATTTTTAATGGACTGGCTCAGAATTATCACAACAGCATTTAGATTTTGTTATTTAATTGATAGGCAGTTTAGCTATGGAATCAGATATTATTTGATAGAGAATTTTCTCACAATTTTGTTGATTTCAGGTTTTTTTTTAAAATTATCTTTCTAGAAGTTATTTACTCAAGTTTTAAAATAGATATTTGTTTATATATTTTAATATAAGGTATTGGTTTGATTTTAGATGATTTTCTAGTTTTGTGGTCTTTGTTGAGAAAAGCATGTTCTTCATTTTCAGAAGTAATCATCAGCCATATTTGTTTATATATAGTGTACTTTGTATAGAAGAGTTGCAACTGGCAGATAATATCAGCAATGGAAAGTTCAAGGAAGCACTGTTTCCTTGGTCCGATCTGATGATCGGCTCCTATCCTTTTCTTTCCTTTATATAGAAGTTAGATTTTCTTATGGATCAGATACAAATTATTTTTAACTATATGGGATAAAATGTTTACTTACATATTTCAATTTATAAAAGATCCTTTTGTTTTTGAGACACAGTAATTATACATGTTAGCATTATATATATTAAGTTATCTAGTAACTAGTATTAGTGATGTTTGGTTTGTTTGTTTTTTTTTGTGTGTAATTGTGTATTTTAAATTTTTTTTATTTTTCAGCTTTTTATTTTCCATATTTCTATTAGAAATTAGCTTGACAGAATTATTACAGTTTGTATTCATTTGGATTCCAAATTGTGTAGTTTAGTTCTAAGTAAAATGATTTGAGTTATGTTTTTTTCTTCGTTTTGCTATTCCAATGTTATCATACAGCCTCATTCACTGATCCACTGGTCTGGACAGGTTTTTCTCCAATTTCTTCCCCACTATCAAAAGACGTTTATATATGTCATGGTCAGGTATTTTACTTGTCTTTTGCTTCTACAGTTATTGTTTATTGAATTTGCTCTGATTGCTGTTATTGTGTATAGTTGTATAAACTGTGCTATGCACTGTTGCCCAGCTGCCCTTATGTGGTACAAGCAACACAAATCTGTGGCAATATTTGAGAATTATCCAAGTATTTTTCACATTAAATGAGAATGAAGAAACAAAAATGCCTTTTAATTTGAATTTCCACCTTGTTTCTTGAGAGAAATATGTGTGCACACTCACTTGCAAACACACATACATACATTCACATATGCACCCATACACACTGATAAATAAATGAAAATCCTTTCCTGTTTGATCTCTTATAATATATTTCTCCACAGCTAAACATGTCAGTTGTTTCCCTAAATCAGTGGCTAGGTAATATGCGTGGTGCAGCTCTATTTTTTGTTTCAGTTTTTCGCCAACATTTCCTTCCAATTGACATGCCTTGTTTGATCTGAGATGTTTTTCCGTTGCAGTTGAAAGCCGAGTTTATGCAGCTTCTAAAGGAAACGTCCATTATTGAACGTAATTCTCGCTGGAGTGAAATCAAGAAAAAAATTGATTCTGATTTGAGATATAAAGCTGTGGAAAGTAGTTCACGGCGAGAGGACTGGTTCCGGGATTATGTGAAAAATATGGAGGAGGTAATTTAATATGGTTCTTGTTAAATTAACTGTACATGTACAGTGTTTATATACTTTTATAACACCATATCTTCATTTTCCATTCACTTTCTCTGCTGGCAAGGGTTGAATGGGTTGTCACATTTTGAGACCAGATGAGTTGGAGTGACTTCTCCCTCACAGTTTCCATATTCAGCATGGTTTCTATGGTTTGATGTTCTTCCTAATACCATCTACCTTACCATATGTACTGAGTACATTCTGTATTTACAGGGTGTACTGGGTGCATTTTAGATTTTTTGACTGACTTAGTGGTCTTTAGAGCATCAGATGGAATTTGTTCCAGCCCTGGGGTCAATTTTGCTTGTCATTAGGGGATGCTTTGTGGTATCTGTTCTGGCTCTCTGCATTTTGAGTTCTAATCCTGCCTCCTGTCACTGGAAAAGCAATGACGCTTCTATTAGGAGTTGCAACTGACAGTATCAATAATGGAAAAACTATTGGAAACAGTTTCCATGATCTGATCTGATGATCAGCTTCTTTCTTTTCTTTCTATAGCTGGAAGCCTTTACTAACACTAACCACCTTACAGAATGTGCTGGATGTATTTTATCATGGCACCAGCAATAGATAGGTTGTCTGTCATTGACTTGATTAAACCCTTTTAATGCAATTAATTTGTAAATTTTTTTTTTATATAAAGGAGTCTGATGATGAAGACCGTAAACAAAGGGAGAAACAGGAGCGTGTTGAAGCCAGTCTCCGAGAACGGGAGAAGGAAGTACAGCGGACATTATCTAATTCGCTGCGAGAGAGAGACAAAGAACGAGAACAGCACAAGAAAGATGAAGCCATACAACATTTCAAAGCGTTGCTGGCTGATCTTGTAAGTATTAGGAATTTGTGTTGTCTTCATCAGTTAGCCCCTGCCCAAAATGACCCTTATTAAAGTTTTCTAATTTAAATTTAAATTGTGGAATAAAATCTCATTATTACATGACTGTTGGATTTCAGTCTTTTGTTATTAAGTTGAAAGTATTTGTTTTGGTCCTTTTATTTTAGGGTTGATAAATTAAAGTACTGTTGTAATATTTGGGTGAGGTCTCTTGTTTGAGAATTGAGGTTAAATTCTCTTTTCCTTCCCGCACACCAGTCATAGAGGGCCTGAAAAAAGTCATGGAGACTATTTTTTTGATGAATATTAAATTTTATTTTTCATTTTGATTTCTTAAATCAGCATTTTTGTGTTTTGTTTACAAAAGGAATAATAAAATGTGTTTGCACTTGTTCTATTTTCACAGTGAGGCTTATGATTTAAAAACATTTATCATAGATATTGTTCATTTAATCCTTTCATTATCATATTTCTCATAAAAGATGCTGCTTATGATTTTCAAATCCTTTTGAAAACAGTAACATATCTGGAGAGATTTAGTGATAAACTTTCTCATTATAAGCTGGTATTTCTTATATAAAATTATGATACAGGGTTTTTAGATAAATAAAAACATTTTAAAACAAACAGAACTGGGTAGGTTTCAGGCAGTTTGGTATCAAAAGGGTTAATGTAAACTTTTTCAGTATGTTAGGTCTATGTATGTTGATATTGTTTATTTTTCCAAAACTGCTTCGAAGATATTTTCTATATAAAATATCATTTCTTTTTACTGAAGGTGCGAAACTCTGAATCTTCTTGGCGAGAAACCAGGAAACAACTACGTAAAGACCATCGCTGGGAACTGGCAGATTTATTGGACCGTGATGAGAAAGAGAAATTGTTTGAGGAACATATTGATATTTTAAATAAAAAGAATAAGGAAATGTTTCATAAACTCCTGGATGAAACACTTCAGGTAAACTTTAGACATTAACAGAGAGGGATTATTGATTAGTTCTGGAGAAAGGGCTCTGCACGTACTCTATTGAGATTGAATAGCTATAGGGAAAACATGGACAGGAACAACCTTATCAGGAAGAAGGACTAAATGTGGGTTCAATAACCATGTTGGTATCTGTATAGTTACTGATATAATTTCTACTATAATGTTTATGAAAAAACAACTGAAAACTAGTCATTAGAACCATAGGTAGGTGCTATGTGGGAGTCTTCTTTTTCAACATGAGATTTTTCAAATTCAGGCTTCAGTGGTTTTTTGACCTACCTCAGTAGGTAGAGATCTACTTCAGATATAAAGTATTGCAATGTCTCATCCATTATCTTGTGATGTACAGATTCACTTCCATCTTGTCTCTACACATAGTCAACATAATATACCTCACTTCCAGTATTTCTTTTGGCTCTTTCTGCTCTTCGCTCAACTTTAGCTGAGGACAGTTTTACCTTTCATCCTTTCAGGGTTGATAAAGTAACAGCCTTGGAGGTGGTGGGGTTGTTAGAACATTGGAGGGGATACCTTAGAGTAGCTGTTTTGGTCCTGTGCATTCTGAGTTAAAATCCTGAGAAAACTGGTGACATAATAGGAGTACGGTGTGTATCATTAAAATACACAAGAAACCACTTATGAATGTAACCTCATTGGAGGCCAAGTCAACCTACATAGGTGTGAGCTGCAACAACATCAATATGATAGGATTGGGCTCCCTATCAAAACACCAGAGAAACCTGAGATACAACCTTGTAGTAGACAAGCTCTAACCCACATAAGTATGAGCTGTAACAACAACAAGGTAGGAGGCCAGCTAAATCTACATAGTCATGAGCTGTAATGACAGCATACATGATTTGATCTGTCAGTTCTGTTGATTTTAAATTGGTTTTATTGATTATTATTTTTTTTTAGATCACATTGACCTCTTCTTGGAAAGATGTGAAGAAAATGATCAAAGATGATCCGAGATATTCCAAGTTCTCATCTAGTGATAGGGTGAGTCAGCAAACATTCTATTAGCAGATTTTACTTATTTTTTTATCTTTCCTTAACAGTACACTCTGTAAAGTGGCAATACTGGTGCCACAATAACATGCACCTAATATGCTGTTAAGTGGCAGTACTGGTGCCACAATAAAATGCACCCAGTACACTCTGTAAGATGACAGCGCTGGTGCCATGAAAAAGGACATCCAGTACAGTTAAATCTGTAAAGTGGTAGTGCTGGTACCATGAAAAACACACCCAGTACATGCTACTCTATAAAGTGGCAGCACTGATGCCATAATGGAATGCATCCAGTACACTCTGTAAAGTGGTAGTGCTGGTGCTATGATACAATGCACCGAGAAACACTGTAAAGTGGTTGGTGTTAGGAAGAGCATCCAGCCATACACACCTTGCAAATATAGAGGGCATGAGCAAGATGAGGTTGCTCTAACCTGCCTGGGACAACATGTCCAACCCATGCCAGCATGGAAAACTCGTATAAAAAGTTGATTTGTCTAATTTTACTTGAATTACTTTTGCAGAAAAGAGAGAAAGAATTTGAAGATTATCGCTATGAACAAATTGCTCAAGCTAAAGCAGATTTCCGGGAATTGTTAAAAGAAACCAAACTGGTAACCTACAGGTATGTCAGCATATGTTATTAGGCACTTGTGGGCTTGTTTTTATATATTATACTGGTTTCAGTCAATTATATTGACCATCGTACTACATCTGATACTTATTTTATTGATTTTTTTTGTTAAACTGCACATGAGGGCACAGACACACATGCACATATATATTAAGAGGCTTCCCTAGTTTCCTTCATTATAAGACATTAGTGGAACCTTGACTCTAGCAAAAGGCACTTGCCCAAGGTGCTAGCTACACTGTAAGGTTGTGCCAGAAACCATGTGGTTGTAAAACAAACTAACCACATAGTGATACCTGCATCTATAATGTTACATATTTTTTTTAAAGAAACTAACTTTCTATGTAGATATTGAAGCTGAATACACTCAAATGAAAATCTTACAGTCTGGTTAATAATGTTGTGATCTTTGAAACAACTGTTTTTCATGTTGGGTCATTAGAGCATTAAACCTTTTGTGGTATTTGTTCTGGCTCCTAACGTTTCTTATTTCAAATCCTACTAAGGTCAACTTTGCTGTTCATCCTTCTGAAGTCAAAATAAAGTATTAGTCCAGTGGTGTCAGTATTTACCCCAGCTCATTGCATTCTGAGTTCAAATACCACTGTGGACTACTTGAGTGGTGGACTTAATCCGTTACCTGATTTAACACCACCATCTGTCTATTGTGAACTTTTAGCTGAGTCTTCTCTGTTGCAGGCATTCAGAACATTTGGTAAATAAGTCGCACATAACTTTTTGCAATTTATCTACAGGAATGTATATGTGTTTGTAATATCAGTTTGTCTGTGTTGATGTTTTCATGTTTCTTTTGTATGAATATATTGACTTATTTTCTATGTATTAGGTTAACAGTTGTGGAGATATAGTCATTGTTAGGTTAACTATCATGGAGATATAGTAATGGTTAGGTTAACTGTCTTGGCGATATAGTAATGGTTAGGTTAACTGTCTTGGCGATATAGTCATTGTTAGGTTAACAGTTGTGGAGATATAGTCATCACTAGGTTAACTATCGTGGAGATATAGTCATCGTCATTTTATATCTGTTTTTCCTCATGCTGGCATGGTAGGGTAGAGAGGACCCTTCAATCACAACACAATGACTTCTATAAGATTGGTGCCATGAAAAATAGACCCTGTACACCTTGTAAGGTAGCTATAGAAATCATACCAAAAAAAAAACGATGAAAGGACTTTCCATTATGTCAAAGGCACAACAACCTCGTTAGTGCTGGTGCCATGATAAAATTCACTCGTCCAACCTTTGCTAGCAGGAAAAATAATGGTAAATGATGTTTTTCCTAAGACCAACCATTTTACAAACTACCATGTTTATTTTATTGTGGTATCAACACTAGATGTCCTCAGTAAGACTAAAGAGTCTTCTCTATCATATGTTGTTACTATTTAATCATCAACTGCTGAACAGTGTATACTAGATGCAGTTTATTATGACACCAACACTATTGAGGTTGTCTTGTCACTTACAAGGTTTAGGAGTCCTCTTAACTCCATATAGTCTCTGTATTTTCAAGGCAAATGTAACTGAGAGGTGTCTGTGAATATAGTGTGTGATGAGGCTGAAGATAGAGATAGGATGGTAAGGGAAAAAGTGATGGATAGCTATGTGGTGATTGTTGGTAAGTTACATGGGAAATATTTTACAATAAACATTTACTTTTTCTCTTCACCAGATCAAAAAAGATGATAGAAGAAAATGAAATCCACTTAAAAGATATAGAAACAATCTTACAGGTAAGATGTCAACCTGACTTTCTCATTTTTTAACCTTTGCATTACCATATTTCTAATGAAGGACACTGCCTATAAATCAAAATTTGGACGAATAACTAACTTTATTATTATTAAGCTAGTTTTGGAACGTAAAGGGTCAACATTTTGGTGGAATGTTTTGAGATAAATATAAACACTTAAGTTTTGCATCATGGAACCAGTAGATTGAGAAAAAATTGAATTAAAACTTTTATTTGCCAGTAAATATATGAAATTTTAAATGTGTGAGTCCCAATGCTAATGACCATAATAATAGTTAATCACTACAAATATTTGTAGTGGTTGACTATTATTTTAGTCATTTGCGTTGGGAAGCACATTTCAAATTTTTCCAATTCTTAAGTTAATTGCTTCGTTTATATCATTGTTAATATTTGTTGTTTGTGTGTATCTTTTCAGAATGACCGTCGATATTTGGTTTTAGACTGCATCGCAGAAGATCGTAAAAAGATTCTTTTATCGTACATTGATGATTTAGATCGCAAGGGAGTCCCTCCACCCCCGACAGCTTCGGAACCATCTAGAAGAACCACCAAATAATGATAGATTTCTGATTAAGGCAGAGGAAAAACTGTTGCATTGTTTCTAGCTTCTCATTTTCTTGTTTTATCTTTCACACATTTTATACGATACATTTCCAAAGTTCCAGCTCCACAAACTACTGACTCCTATTTTAGATTACTTCCATCGTTCATATTCCTTCTTACTGTAGCTAAATTACCAAAGCCAGCAAAGCTATAACATTTTAAACTGCTGCCTGATCCTCCTCCTCCTTCAACTCATTCGTTCCAGTTCTTCCTGGTTCTATAAACATTGGACTCAGCAATATTACAATAATAATACTAACAGCATTATTAGCAGCACAGTTGGCTTTTTTTTTTTTTTTTTTTTTTTCAATTTCATGATTTTTATTTTGTTTTATACATTTTATTTCCATGTAAATTATAATTAAAACAAATGAATGGGAAGATAATTATTTTTTAAATTTTATTTACATTCTTTTACAATTAAAGGTCTACCATCAAAAGCTGTACCTTCCATTACCATTAAAGACCCCTACCATCAAAAGCTGTTCCATGCATAACAATTAAAAAGCCCCTTACCATCAAAAGGTGTACCTTCCATTACAATTAATGACTCCTACTTGTACTTATGTCGGCGTCCAACCAGTACACTTACAGCATCAGAAAGAGGCCACTCATCCACAAGTATCCAATGGTGGATCACTTATGTGCAAGGACCAGGCATTCACTTAAGATCAGACTTGACCACGCCAATCCATGTTTTCAGATGGCCAACTTACTGTTTACGCTTTTCTGAGAGGGGCTTTGGTAGTACTGCAGTGGAGTGTATGACCAGAGCAATGGAGGTGGGTAAGTTTATCTTGTGGGCAGTGGAGTGTGGCTAAACTAATGGAGGTGTCTTAAGTTTGTCATCATCGTTTAACGCTAGCACGAGTTTGGAAGGAATCAATCAAGTTTCAACAAACTTTTGACTTAGATACAAAATCCAAAGCACAAACATGGAGGTCAAATGCAAAGGGGATCCAAAACTCATCTAGCCTTCCACGTTTTTAATGTAAACAGAGACTTGTGATTTTCCTTTACCTGTTAATATTGTTGCGGCATCAAACTTAGTTTTATAAATGTAATTCCAGCCTTATCACTCTCAATTGCACTGAGAATTACATTATTGGTACATGTCTGTGGGGTGAGCAGACTGTTCCTTAGATAAAACAACTGGAATCCTTTCCACCCCATTACATTTGTTGGATCTTTAAATATAACTAATTCCAGCTCTGTGTGTGTGTGTGGTGTGGTGTGTCATCAGGCAGTGAATTGGCAAAGTCATTAGAACTTCAGATAGAATGCTTGGTGGTATTTGTTTGGGCTCTCAGTTCAAATTCTGCTAAAGTCAACTTAGCATCTCCTTTCTAGATTGATCAGTACTAGGATTGATTCTTCCTTACTTTGTTTCTATTACTTCTTTTCTGGAAAGAATTGGCTGTGTTCAGACCTGGAGAGGAGATAGACTACACCAGGTTTTAAAAAAAGGCTCAGGGAGCACTCATTACAGTGTCCCTATGACTCCAGCAGGAGTTGTGGGTCAAAAGAAGAAATATTTTATCATGTCTACTTCCTTGTGTTGGCATGGGTATCACAGCCTGAAGATAGATGTTTAGATACTACTGGATACCCTGCATCATTTTCGCAAGCGTGGGTTGGGAGACCGTGTCTCGCTTGTACAGAACTGTCTCTGGCTGGATGCACTTCCTAACACCAACCACATTTACTGTGTGGACTGGGTGCTTTATGTTGTCACACAACCACTTTATAATGAACGGAAATAGGAGGATGGAGTAGGGTGTATACTTGGTACATTTATGCTAAGCAATGGCAAGATTGGAGTCTTCTTTATCCAGTATTGTCTGTTAGATAGTCAACCACAGTGTACTGGTTGTATTTTATGTTACCAACACTCGGGAGGTTGTCAGGTCTTTAGAAATACTATCTATTATCAAATAATTTTGGAGGGATTTAGTAAATATGGTTTTGTATTAAGGTGTTTAAAACAACTCGATTCTTATATAAAACTTTCCATCATAATTTAAAGTAAGAACCAGGGTTAGTTTCAAGCAGTTTGATATCCAGTCCAGAGAGGTTAAGGATCGTTTTTCTTTTTTTTTTTAGCTGAAACGAGTAAAAAGTACTCGCTTTTACATGTCATCATAAAAATGTGATTTTTAAAAAGTCTAAGAATGGTAATTATATTTTATGGAAATAAGAGGCTGGAGAAGAAAAAACAACAAACAACATTATTGTGAGATATGGTATTTATTTCATGGTTTTGGTCTCCTTTGAAACAATTTATTTATATATTTAATAATATATTTCCCTGCATGGTAGAAAATACCAGCAAATGTAGAAGGGGAGGCAATATTGTTGCCATCTTCAGTCTAGTGTCTTCCATACTTGGGGTGTGTGTGATGTGGCTGTATATATATGTGTGTGTATGTGGCTGGGAATTTGTTCAGTTTGATTAGCAGGTCTTTCTCTCTCTTATTTCAGCAACATCTCTTTAAATCATAAATATCTCTACTGAAGCCCATTCTGATTTCTAGAGAAATGTTATTTCATAAATGTCTTTTATGATAAAAAGTAAAAATAAAAGAAAGCACCAGTTTTCAGGAAAATAAATTTGTCAATGTTATATTTAAGATGAAGCACAGCTCCATTTTATTTTAAATAGATTAAAAGGAGAAAAAAAAAAAAAAAAAAATGGATGGATGACTTTTTTTTTAATTCTTGCAGAGTTTAAATTCCTCTTTTTATGAATATAGGAAAAGAAACATCAATGCGTGCCAATTATGAAAAAATATCCACAGAAAAAAAATTAAAATGAAAAAAATATATATATATATATATCATGGTGTGTGTGAAACCTGAAAAGGTGCTTTTTTGTTATTTTCAAGTCTAAAAAGTATGGTACAAAAAAACTGACAATGTAAAATGATGTTCTTAGTTTAAAACTTGTTTTAAACGTATGACAAGAAAATATATATGTATAGATGAATGAAAAATGATCTTCAAAAGATTTATTTCTCTCACACTCTGTCCAAGAAATTTAGGAAAAAAAAAAACCTTTGGGTCATGGACGTTAAATCAATTGAAGGAAATACTTTGATTTTTGAGCATGTTTTATATAAACTAACTAGCACAACAATGAAAGGTTGGACCAAGTGCAGACAAAAAGTACAAGTATTTGGGATCCACCTTTCCTCTCTTTAAATTTTGTACAGTTTCCCCAAAAGTTTGAGTCATTTCTTTTTACAGGTAAGTCAACAAATGAAATACATTCATTAGCTATTGACTAAGGAGTTAACTATGTTGGCTGGCTAACCTTTTACTGTTACTCATGTTCACAAACCATTAATGAAGAAATATAAAGAGCTTGCTACTATTGTTTTATTCTGATGTCTATGACTACTAATACTACTAGTTGTAGTAGTAAATCTTATGAGATTACAAGACTCAGGCTAAATTGAAAGAAGTATCTATTAAGCCTATGATTTAAAATGATGATCATGGCTAATGGTGGAGATACAATATTTAAAACAGTTATACATGTTACTAATACTAAATGATAATAGTATCTTTATTTAGAAATATTTTCATAACCAGTCTATTATATCTACTTTAGATTTTCTTGTTCAAGTTAGTTGTAAACCATCTCCAAAGTTAAGATGTATCAGCAGAAAAAGTATTTTTTTGCTTCCCTTTCCCCCTTTCTCTCAATGAAACGGCAAACAATGACACTAGCAGTTAACTGAGAGACAAATAGTCTATATAGAGTATCATATACTATAGTGAGCTGTAATAAAGTATCAAATACTGGGTGTTTTAGTAGAGTATCCTATATATATAGTGTAGTATGTTGTACAGTATCTTATATATAGTAATTATATTATTGTGTTGTAGTATAATGTGTGGAAGAATATGAGTGAAAGTATAGCAGAAAATGAAGCCATTTTTATAGTTGAATAACTCTTAACATCCTGTAATGATTTAGCAGAAAATGTCTAAAAATGGGTACCTTGAATGTAAATAGATTGTGAAAATTTGTAGCATTAGACTAAAACCATTTTCTACTACTTTAGGCACAAGGCCAGTAATTTGAGGGGGGAGGGGGTCGATTCAATCAACCCTACTGCTTACTGGTACTGTATTTTA
>CAXHJY010000929.1:120000-125119 GCA_964016885.1 Eledone cirrhosa
TGGCACGCATGTGCGTCTTGTTTATATAGTGTGGCAGAGAGATATGTGTGGTAGAGGCACTTAGGTAGGTAAATAAGAGTGTTAGGTTGGTAGATCTGGTGGCAAAGTCTTTATATGATTGATATAGTCTGTGTGTGGAGAAATATTATAAGCATTAAAGATAGTGCAAGCATTAAAAGTGTTATAAGTATTGGAGATGCACAGCGCAGGGATGTCAAGTAATTCATGTACTTCGGTATTTTCATGGTCAAGGGAGTGTATATTTCGATTATATGCCTTTCACATAATCCACGACAATCCAGTTAGAGATCGTAGTCTGGTGCTCTTTAGTTCGATACAGGTGGTTGTTACGTTTCGAGAGACGCCATTGAATACCGGAAGTGTGTGTGTGGCTAAGGGGAGTTAATGCATGCGGGGAGGTAACTCTGGGGTTTCTATATCTAGCCATTAAAATGTGTCTCAATATAGACCCTAAATTCTATGGTGAGGTGCACCTTCCAAGAGAGACTTTTAAAGCATAAAGTGTACTAACTATAGAGTAGTTTAACTAAATTATGCTGAAGGTGATCATATTATTATTAGGGTGGATTAACCCATCTTAAGGTGCTACAAATGGAAATTATAGATGATGAGCGAGGATTCTAAATTAATGATCTCTATGGTTGTAGTCTGCTCATATGACCAGGCGCGGTGATTGCAGGATTGCTTCAGGACCCAATGATCTCTGGTAAGATCCGGGTCATCGCTTGCTACATTGGATGTCGAAAGATAATCATCCCCAAGCAGGCCAAAGGTCAAGTCGCAGTCCTCGCGACCCCTCTCTGACCGTCAGATCATCCATATACGTACAACCCGCACGGCAGTTGCATTGCATTCACTCACTGCGCTCAGCGGCCTGGTCCTACTGGTCAACAGCGCTACTCGATTAAATCATTTTACATCTGCCTAAGGAAGGTGTTTCCTCTGCCCAACACCATCCAACCGATCAATTGATGCTCAAATTACCCTTAGAGCGGCGTAGTGCCGTCCAGGTGGGTGGATGTTGTCACACCTGCCGTAGAGGTATAAATGGGTATTTTCCCTGCGAAGGGTTCCAGAGGGATGTCGTTGTTTGTGTTATAATGGATCAGCTAGTGTTGGGTATGTAGTATAGGGTGTGTCTCTGGTGTTTGATGCTAGATGTGGTGTTAGGTTCCAGTCCGACATTGCTATATATGGGGCTTAAAGTTTTGGAAGGAATGTCTGAGGCGGTGCTGGCAAGTTGCAAACACCTCAGATTTTTTGTTAAGTAGGTTACGGTTGGAGAAGATAATATTGTGTGTCTCTAGTATACAGAGGTTACAGAATTTATTAGGTGGTTTGTACGAGGTCGCGCTGCCTATCACTTCCCATTTGAGTGTGTATGGTTTATTTTTAGATTTTAGATAGTGAATGTAGCTAGAAAGTGAGGTGGAGTTGGCTAGGCTGTGCTTTTTGAACGAGTGGATGTGCGAGTTATATCTAATTTTGAAGCAGTTAGAAGTGGAGCCTACATAGGTTTCTGAAGAGTTATTAGTCGTGACTGTGCATGAGTATATGACATCCTTGGTTAGGCATTTTTTATCTAAAGGGCAGGTTCTATTAGCTCTACAGTTACAATTATTCTGTGCGTTAGTCCGCTGGTTATAATGCAATGCGGAAGTCTGTGTGGTGGGTATAGGATTTTGGGTGTTCAGGTTGACAACCCTGGTGTTATTACTTATACTAGTGTTATTTCCATTGTTACTGCCGTTGCTATTGTTGCTTGCTACAGTGGTATTTAGAGGGTTTGCATCCCGTTGCGATTTTGTTTGTTGGAAGTAAGAACTAATTTTACTATTATTGCTGCTAGCTATGTGGTATGCTAAGTTAGGCGTCGTGGAGTATGAGATTTTAATGGTGTTTTTGTTTAAGAGGTTGTGGTACTTGTGTCCTAGAGGGAAGTTTTTATCTAGTAGTGAGAAGAAAGCCCTAGGTATGTTGGTGGAGACATTTAGGTTGAAAGGAGGGTTGAAAAATGTATTATTTCTTCTTCTATTTTTGCTTTTAGTGTTTGGTGTGTTGCTTCCTCCTAAGGCCTCACAGTAGTTTCCATGGTAATGGTTACTTCCGGTGGCACCCTCCGCTTTGGTGTACTTGTGGTTGCTATTCCTATTATTAGATTTCCTCATGGACATGTTGTGCGAGATGATGTTGTAGCTATGTGTTTTCTTAGGTAGGAACTCAATTTCTATATTATGGCCGGAGCTAGCTAATGCTTGATTGTAATATTGTGAGTTTTTGCTAAATATGTTTGCGTCATAGGACAGACTAGAGATTCTATTGGACACCCCCTTAGAGATAGAGTTTAATATTGATCTAGGGTGATTAGACTTGGTATCTACGTAAATAAGTTTCTCATTAGGCTTATGGAAGGGTGTATATATTTTTGAGTCTAGGTATAGTGTGGCGTCTAGGAAGTTAACATTTTTAGTGTTTTTGTCCATGGTGATACTAAGGTTAAAGTTTTTGAATGTCTTATGCAGTTGTTTTCTAGTTCTTTCTATATTAAATTTCTTATATTCTATGAGTAGAAGTGCATCATCGCGGTACAAACCACCGTTGAGGTAGGGGAGGTCTTTATGGATTTCATTGAGGAGGTATAGGCCGACCAAATCAGTGACCTGCGCCGAGTCACTAGATCCCATGGTTATGTCGAAGTTGTTGTGCGTATCCTTGCGTGTCCATAGTTGGTCCTCGAAGGTGATTATAAATGTAATCTCGAAGTGTGTACTGCCACTCTAAATTCTGTAATGAATGTTGACCCACAATGTTTGAATATGTATCAATGTTTGAATATGTATTGGTATGTCTCTCGGCTGAAAAGGAGGTCATATAACTGTCCATGCATTAATAAATTGCTCCGAAGAATCCAAACCTCGGTTTGGAGGAAACAGCTGTAAGCACAATAATGTTTTGAACAGTTCTTTGATTCATATATTTCATATATATATAAATATATATGTATATAAATATAAAGATATATAAATATATATATATGTAAATATAAATATATATATATATATATATCAATACACAGTTCAAGAGTAACCAATCTTAAAGAGAGAGATGGAGATAGGAGAGGAGATATGAGAGGAGAGATTGGTGAATTAGTTAGAAGCCCAAGCGTAAAGGCATGTGCTCAATGTGCAATATGCAGTAGAAAGCAGCTAGGTGGCTGGGTTCATGTAGAAGTTAGGTGCGCAGAGCTGGAAATATTCATTAGTTAAGCAAACCATCGCTAGCTAGGCTCATTAAAAACCTTAAATTAAGCAATGTTCAACACTCACTAAAATGGGATATCGTAGCTAGGGCCCGACCGTGCAATGAACGAAGAAAATCTTGTGATCTCTGTATTACAGAAGCATATTACATAACTCTATCACGACCTCTACCGATTAACGATAGAACGGAGGTAACTATTAGCTGTCAACATCGAAGGGCTAATTCCTTCGCCAATAGAATATTTGACCCAACTTAGTCATCTAGCCCCAGTTTTACTTGTAGCTAATAAGTAAAATAGCTATGACTAACTTAGATAATTATAAGTTACCTCCCCTACATTGTCTCTCAATTAAAAAATTTAAAAATTAGCACTATACTATAAACTACGCACAATTTCTAATCTCAGAAGGAGTTACTTCCCCTGAAACCACCCTCTAATTAGTAAGGTAAATATGTCCTTTGGCAGCCATCTTGTTACCCATAGGCAGATCTCACACAATGCAGCCTCGACAGATGAACACTGCTTGATTATGGCTGACAACTGATGCAACCAAGACACCATAGTGAAAAACCAATATATGGAACATTATATTATGTAACATTCTCTCATTATTTTAATTTATATTCCTTTGAAGTTTCGATGAGCTGCTCTGTTTTTTAAATTGTTAATTATTTTCAACTGAACCAGATCAATTGTGATATATAGTCATCTGATCCAGAAATATTATATGGAGTAGCGAAACAATTGTAAACGGAGA
Organism: Eledone cirrhosa; assembly: GCA_964016885.1. Lineage (NCBI taxonomy): Eukaryota > Metazoa > Mollusca > Cephalopoda > Octopoda > Eledonidae > Eledone > Eledone cirrhosa. Next base: position 124,041 of record CAXHJY010000929.1, read on the forward strand.
TTATTATTATTAATATTATTAAAGGGCGGTGGATTGGCAGTATCGGTAGAGGGTCAGACGCCATGCTTTGCAATATAGTTACGTCCCTTTACGGACTGAGTTCAAATCCCGCCGAGGTTAACTTTGCCTTTCATCCTTACGGGGTCGATAAAATAAAGTACCAGTAATGCACTGTGTATTTGCTGGCCTTGTGCCTAAAGTAGAAACAATTATTATTAATATTATTATTCTCTACATTCCTTACATCAAACTAAAATATGTTGACAATCTTTTAATAATGTCTTCCTTGTGAAATTTGTGGTCTTGTTTTGCTTAACTAATGAATATATATAAATATATAAATATATATAGTTATACTTGGGGAGGGTCATATTTGTGTAATATTGCCATAATTAATAACAGAACACACTCAATGTTTGGTTGGTTTTCGCTTCTCGCTGACTTTTATATCTGCGATCTAACTTACTCGGTCCTCAATGTTGCCATTGACTGACCGACGGTCAAAAATAATACAGATACAATATAGACACAAACACATATATATAGTTTACATAATTTACATAGATCTTTCGTTGCACATCTGCAACATCGTCAGTGGTGTTATATTTTTTCCTCCTGTTGTGTTGTATGTCTACGCCATTTATATATTTATATATATATATAAATATATATAAATATATATATATAAATATATATATATATAAATATAAATATATATATATATAAATATAAATATATATATAAATATAAATATATATATAAATATATATATATATATATATATATAAATATATATATAAATATATATATATATATAAATATATATATATATATAAATATATATATATATATAAATATAAATATATATATAAATATATATATATATATATAAATATATATATATACATATATATAAATATATATATATAAATATAAATATATATATATAAATATATATATAAATGTAATATATATATATAAATATATATATAAATATATATATATATATATAAATATAAATATATATTGTGTTGTATGTCTACGCCATTATAAATATAAATATATAAATGGCGTAGACA
>CAXHJY010000930.1:0-12500 GCA_964016885.1 Eledone cirrhosa
GCCTTGGGTGAATAGGCAAATAATTTTCCATTAAGAATTTTCAAAAGCATGTAATTGCGTTCCCTCTCTTTTTCGTTTTGTTTTTGCTGCTGTCGAGCCTCGTTAAATAAATACGTTTGACTATATTTTTTTTATTGTGTATGCAAAAGTATCCTAACACGAATATATAAGTATATATATATATATATATATATATATATATATATATATATATATAGAATAACAGATTAAAGTTTAAACGAAGAATCGCTGCTTTCACCCTTAACGGAATCTTCTGAAACTAAAAATATCAATCTGTGAACGCAGAAGTAAATATTTTGAAAAACGTTACACACTATATATATATATATATACACATATATATATATATATATATATATATATATATATATATATATATATATATATATACACACTATATACACATATACACACACACACAGATAGTGTCATAATGTAATAGAGACAGCCAGACATATAGACAGATATTATAAGGGCGCGACGTTGTAGCTATGTATCTAGCTAAAAAGACAGACTAAGAAAGATAGAGAGAGATAACTAAATCGCCTAATGCAGTGCCTAGGGCATTGACAATTTGAAATATTTTTTGCTCAAAACACTCACACGACCATAAGTATTACATGTGTAAAGTTTGAAAAAAAAGTCGATTGGGTGGTTCTCGAGTTTTAGGAAGACAGACAGACAGACATTCTCTGTTTTAGATATATATATATATATATATATATATATATATATATATAAAGAAAATTTTCGCTCTGCATGGCTGAATACAATAAATGTAATCTGAGTTTTTCGAATATTAATAATAACATTCGATTCGTTTGCAATTACGCGAACAAGCCTCAATTTTATAGCCATGTCAGTAGAATGAACCCTTCATTCTTGCTCTTGTGTTGGCATGTGAACAGAACTGCGGACACTAATGTTTCTGGGTATCACCCTTCATCAGTACAGCTCGCTGTTCACCTGCCAAACTGTCAGAGCTAGTGAAAATATATGCTATTTTCAAAAATACACAGTGACTGATCGGCCTGATTTGCATATTAGCAGACTGGCTGATCAGTCAGATCTGCATATTAGCAGATCCACTGATCAGCCAGATTTGCATATCAGCAGACTAGCCAGTCAGTTTCCTGTATACGAGCGATAAATGGCCGGCTTTGCCATATGGTTTTAAATTGAGGTTTTTATTATTTAGAATCAGTTCCCACGTTTCAGAGATGGGTGGCTCAAGACCCATATTTGAGTTACAGACCCGATTCCAGCCCCAATCTTTACACCATAATTGTCAATCAAAGCAAAACCAGAATGTCGTCTATGAAAAGTTCCTAACTAAGCCTAATCAAAAAAAAAACACTCAATGTCAAACTTCGTTTTGTTCTTCTTAATGTATATACTCTTCTATAACACTGAGTGCTAATATTGGTACCTTCCCCCATTAAAATACAAATCTACTGAATCAAGTAATATATACATATATATATGTGTGTGTCTGTGTGTGTGTGGAAAGTTTTAATGTCGCAAAAACAGTCTACGTGTTTCAATGGCCTAGTTATATCATCCGATCATGACGTAACTAGGCGATTGAAATACGTATAGTATGTTTGCAACACTAAAACATTAAAAAAGAATTTCCACTCAGGTCTACTTTTGTTCTTAAATAAATATTTAACACCTGCATATGCGTACACACATACACACACACACACACACCTTCTTCTTATTCGCCCACTCATTCATTAAAGGGTCGTGTGGGCTAGAATCCTCAAATGCACATTCCTGTGGGCCCTGTCAGAAGCAACCGTCTCCAGCTGAGACCAGCCAAACTCATGGATGTTATCCAACAATTTTCTCGGGGTCTACCCTTGGGTCTCCTGCCTGTTGGTTTTGCCCGTAAAATCTGTCCAGCAATTCTTTCCTGAGACATTCTATCCACTTGCCCATAGTATGGGAGCTATGATCTCTCAATTCAGAGAAGGAGTGGCTCTGACTTGAGTGACTCTCTGATCACCGTATTACACACTCTATCAAGTAATATTACGCCAAAAACCCTTCGGAGGAAACCCACTTCGACTGCTTGTATTCGCGATTCTTTCAGTCATTACGCATGATTCATGATCATGTGTAAAGGTTGGCATGAATACCGAATTGAAGATAGCGAGCTTGATTTTTACACCTAGCTCCCTTCTTCGTATTACCGAATGCTGAAGCTGGCGCATTACTGCACCAGTTCCTTCAGTCCTTGCATTTATTTCCGCCGCCTGCCATCAAGGGAATGACATTCACATGTAGAGTGCACTGGGTAGGTTTGCTTGAGAGGACGAGTGTCTCAGCTTTTGCAACACTGATTTCCATACTCAGAATCAAACATATCAAGTGAAAGTCCGAGATCACCTTCTGTCGATATATATATACATATATATATATATATATTGTTATAGTTGGGGAGGGTCATATTTGTGTAATATTGCCAGAATTAATAACAGAACACACTCACTGTTTGGTTGGTTTTCGCTTCTCGCTTCTCGCTTCTATTACACAAATATGACCCTCCCCAAGTATAACAATATTTGTTTCGACACACGATTTCATATAAAAAACCTCGCAAAACTATATATATATATATATATACATATATATATATATATAGTCACACACACACACACACACACACACACACAAACGCTCTCTCTCTCTCTCTTTCTCTCTGTCATCTTCCGATGACTTCGTTTCATTATTATATATATATATATATATATATATATATATAGGCTTAGATTATTTTAACCAATGTCTGCCTACTTCCTTTAAGATAGAGCTGACTTCTATTTTTACCAACTGTGAAACCAAAAATAATCTCTTTTCATAATCTCCTCTTCTCGTTGGTGGGAGGTTATACATCCTATACAAATCAATATAATCCAAGAAATATATATATTTTTAAAACGTCTATTACGTACGAGCTGTTATATCTTATTTATTTAAACTTGTATTGGGGTCAACTTATCTTTAACTGTTCGTGATATTTCCATTTTCTTAGTATTTATACTCAGTGCTACCATTCTATGTATATAGAATATTCGTGTGAATATTTGTTCTGCTGTGTATATAAATAATCTTTCCTTGCACAGCCCTGCCCAACAACTAAATACCATAAGCCTTATGTTGACGAAACACACCACATATTATACAATAACCTAATTAAAAACAATTAAAATTAAAACCAACCCACTATACTGGAACGTATAAAATAACCATCATATGGCCACAATCGCCATCAGTCTCTGGTTTCTGGCAACCAGATAAATTCGTCCTACATACTTTATATTTATATTGCACTAAATACATAATTCTACCAACGTGAAAACCCTTTCTATTTGGAGCTTTTCGACGGGGATATTAGTCTATGCAATAACAGAGGCATGATATATTTTATTTTGCTTTATACAACCCTACAAACAACAAAATATAACAAATCAAAACTAGCTAAAATCACATCACACAAATTATCCAGCTAAATCACTTCGTATGTATGCATGCATAAATGTATATATATATGTGTGTGTGTGTGCGTGTGCGTGCGTGCGTGCGTGCGGGCGTGCGTGCGTGTCATGCATTTTATTTTATGCACTTGCGCGTTATTTTGTTCATGAGGTCACTTTCTGGGACATGGTGATACCACGTATCAGAAGCTGGTATCAATATATTTTACACAATTACCAGTAAAGGTGCAAGCATACATTTATATGATTTCTTTTGTACTCTTTTTAGGCTAGCATTTGCTCGTGCTTCCTATGTGGGTGACATTTTCTATACTAATTCTACATAGATCGCACTTCACGTTTCACCAATGTGATATATCCCATTAGTCATTGTCTTAGTACTCAAATCTTGCTCTTGGACTGATATCAAAATTACTTCAGTCTCCCTTTATAAATCACTGCAGGATAACTAATCGCATGATCTAGCATGTTTTGAATCTACTGTCATCAATATTTTGGTCTTCTGGAATGCATAGTGTGTGTCATGATAATCTGGTTTCGCATGCCAGGATGCCGTCTGTGTACAAACTACTTTCACTTCTTTTAACCACAAGAATGAAAATAACATGAAAGAAAGTTAAAAAAGTATCTGGCTCAAAAGTGTTTAAAATAAATCTTGAGAAACTAATGATGACCTTTAACAATGCTAAACTAGCAGCCTTGGAAGAACATTTTCCGTGGTTCAGCAAGTTAGTTTTACATGCAAGTGGTTCTCTATACAAAAACCTGGAATAGGAGGTCTATTCCACCCCATTCTTATGATATATGTACTCGTACTTTTAGAAACAACATATTGTATATTCTCTCCGCCCTCCACGTTATAACACCAACACAACGTTGGGTTAGTTTGATATGTAAGGGATATTGATTTTATTTTTCTCTTTTGACAATGTATCATATCTACATTAGATAGCATTCTAAGATAATTGATAGATGTGACATTGACATTATTATATTTCCTTATATCGACCTTACTGTTACTGCCATAGAATTTCCCCACATAAACACAATATAATCGAAGTTTTATAGAATTGTTGTTTTTTTCTGCCGATGCTGATGCCGATGCCGATGCTGATGCCGATGCAGACGGGATCAAGCAGATCTACTATTAAAAAGGTTTTAGCCATTAGAATTATATTTTAAAATATGTTATATAAAAATAAAATGTTCAGAATTACATGATTCAATGTGATTGTCTTCCTTTTGTAGAAGGCAAGATGTCTTTTGAAGTAGATTTGACAGCTATCTTTTTCTGTTCGAGCGACAGTGTTTATTTATTTTGAACAGAGCAGTGACGATTCTTGGGGTATAAATGAGTTGGTGTCTAGATTTAACCTTTCGTTAACCACAGAGGAAAGAGATGAAACTTTTCATAATAATTTTGTGTAAGAACTTTTGTTAACTTATCATCCAAACAATAGAAAGGTTACAGTGATTATTTTAAAACGTATTTGAAAACCGTAGGCAGTGTTTTTCATTTAAAATATAGTAATGAAAGGATTAATGTATAAAGGATAATTAAGACAATTAAGGTGACTAGAAGAAATAACTCCAGTATCAGTATTAAACTAAAAGTATATTGTGAAACTGAGCGTTACGATACAATTTGATAGCTGACTACTACAACTTTCTTAAAACAACTGGCTTATTAAAATGATGTTTAAGATTGTTTTCTGAACACACGTTTAAGAAAATTATATAGTTGTATATAAAAGGCATGTTTGACGTGTCAGACAAGTTAGTAGTTTATTAATAGATTGTGTACCTGAGTCTGTATTTGTTTGAGTAGACTCTACTATAGACTATATGCTTAATACCTTACGGATATAATCTATATTATAATGATTGTACTAGATTATTTTTGTCCGTCTGTCACAGAAACAAAAACATTCTAAATGCTTTAGGCGTTCTCTGCAAACGGTGTTCTGCTTCTCCCCACCCCTCTCTCATGCATATATATATATATATATATATATATATATATGTGAAAAGAGTCAGGGCCCCGACAGCTGAGCTCCAGCCGTTTCGACAGCTAGATCCGAATATAAATATATATAAATATTATTTACTAGATACTTTTGTAATCCTATAGCGAATGCTTTATAATAATGTTTTGGTAACATAAAGCCCTTTTCTCTCTATATTTATGACCAATTTAATATTTAGTCTTACTATGTTGCATTTTGATTGATGTATTATATAAGCAGCTATTTAATTCAGTATATAGAAGAAAATATTTTAAGTGTAATTTATTATAGTACAGTGTATAATTATTATAGTACAGTTAATTTAAGCCAATCTGGATTGTTAATGGTAACATGTAACCCAGTACAGCCGACTATACCAACAACCCAACCAAGCTTTCTTGGAGAAGACGGTGATTTTAGGACACGCTGCAGGATGAAAAACAACCCTGAAAAGGAACGAAGAACTCAAGAGAGTCATTGGCCATCGAGAAAGAAAAACATTCCAAAGTTGATGGGACTCATCTTGGTGTCAACCTTTCCACTGGCCTCGATATCTTCCTTGTGATGAAGGCAGATTAGATACGCCTCAGTAGCCAGTTTCTAAGTAATGATTGGAGAAGGATTCGAGATCAACCGACGTCACTTTCTCCGGTGAGAATCATGGAATAGATCATCATATAGATGAGCATTGCTGCATTCGTCCTTGATCCCGGAGACCTGACAGTATATTGTTGTCTATATCCATATTTTCTCCTTTAGTTCTGTTTTAATTATTTAATATAAATCTCCTGTAATAATCTTCATACATTTTCCTTCATTTGTGTATGTTTTATCTGAGTATTTTTAACTATGCGTTTGGTCTAATGCTCTTATCTCTGTTTCTTTATTTAAAATGATATATGTGTTCTTGGTTTTATTCTTTTCAAGGATACCTTGGAACATTTTACTTATCTAAATCTCATATCAGGTATCTCTATAAATCCGCCTACTATCTGCAGAAGTTATTATCATTATAATGTGGGTGGTGAAAGAGCAACCATCGCATTACATAGTGTTTAAGGAGGTTCGACCAACGATTCTGAGCATGGATGAGAACAGTATGGGTAGTCTATTCTGGATGACTTTTAGGACACAGGAATGAAGTATTTCCAAACGTCCGTGACTTGGCATCACTACGGGGAGATGTTGCAATTTTAAGATAATCATTACAAGTACGGCCGTAGTTGAGCCGCCAGTAACCTACACAATATACGAACAGAGTGATGTATCTGTTCAGCACTTATTAAATGCCCGTTCATTGTCGACTTGTGGGCTTATGTCAAGCAACTTATATTTATATGCGTGATCGATCCGGCTACCAGCCAAGTCTATTATGAAGATTGATCCACTGATTTGTTTTTGGCAATGAAGAGTCAGTAGACTTTCTCTGCATGGTGGCTATTGCGAAAAACATTGTATGATGAATGTATTTGAAAGCTTGAGAATAGAGCAGTTCCTCACAGACCATTCCCTCATGAATTTTTAAAATGTCATTTAAAGAGAAGCGTGGGGTGAGAGAGAGGAAAGTAAGAATGTGGAGAAATCGATGTGATTCTTGGCCCTACCCTAAAGATTCACAACAAAAACTGAGACAAGACGTTATTGTTTGCTGTCAAGGCAATAAGGAGTTGTCTGCTGTACCCTAAATCATTCTATGTAGTTGTTCCTCATCAATTTGAGATTCTTTTCTTGCTATACTGATTTCCTTCCTTTTTATCGATTCATAAATGGTGAACGCACATGATGTATTGGTTAGGATGTGTGGCTCACGATCCCATGAATGTGAGTTTGGTCCCTGTTGGGGCATTGCGTTTTTGATTAAGACACTTTATTTTACATTGCTCCAGGCCACACAGCTTCAAAAATGAGTTCGATCTGTAATTCAATGAGCTAGCCTTGTCACATACTGAGTCACATAGTCTTTGGCACTTCGGTGTAATGGTAGAACGCGGTTGATCGATATATATATATATATATATGTGTGTGTGTGTGTGTGTGTATGTATGTATATATGGGTATATGTATGTATGTGTGTGTGTGTGTGTGTGTGTGTGTATTTTAGTGGCTAGAATTATTGCCTAGATGGAACAGTGCGTAGGTTACCGCTTTTCTATGCTATATTGAATCATTGAATTCTCGCTGCTTTCGCACAAAGGTTTCTTATTTCACTATATATATTATTGAAATAAACTTAACCAGAAGCTTCAACCTTCATAGAAGATACATACATATCTACTAAACTTTTGTAACAAACAAATATATATTGACTTCTCATGAAATATCATGTATATTATAACATGTAAGGTTACCTTGCTAAGAACACTACATTGGCAATACAGGATTAACGTCCAACAATGAATGATAGTTTACCACCAGCAAATTAGGGATCCATTCACAAGGTTCCCCTTAGCCAACATATAGAGAAATGCAGAGGGCAAACTTTATCAAATTTCAATGTTTTCCCATTCTAACAATGTTGCCAGTCAACATCTGAAGAAAACACATTGACAAAGTAAAGTATTTTATAGAAAGATTTAACCGTAATATTTGTTCTCAGCCTTCATTACCGTAAGAGTTCACTAATCGGTTATTTTTGTTTACAGCCAAGACAAAGTGTGTGACCTGTACGGGATATTGCATGGAACTGGAAATGCAGATGCAGTTGTGAAACTGGAAGCTGTTATCATCAATGTTATCAACGACATTAGAACATACAAAAGAGATGCTGAAAGACTTGAAAAATTATTCCAGAAGTTAGTAATGCTACTTATTGTTTTATTGTCGAACGTCGATACATTGCCTTACATGGGTAAGGTGCTTCACGTTCTGAGATCAACTTTTATTTCTCTTCGGATTATATATGAATATATACACACACACACACGCGCGCACACGCGCACGCGCACACACACACACACACACACACACACACACACACACACACACACACACACACACACACACACACACACACACACACACACACACAGACACACACACACACATATATATATATATATAGTAATAATAATAAATACGAAGACTAAATTCCAAAGAGGGCTCGATAGGGATAAATATATATCAAATATATAAGAACCCTATACATATTGTGAATGCTTCATCTGTGCAGATAATTGCCGCCTCCCTATGCACCCCAATAAACCATCACCAACTCCAAACGTCCGTCCATGGCCCCTTTTAAATCCAACATTAGATTTGCACGGTCTGCAGCAAATGTGACAGACAAAATATGTGCCCTCTATTAGATTGATTGGGCCAGTTTTGGGGTTATCATCCTTATGTACCCTCATTTGCCTTTTAAGACTAGAGATTGATTTACAGATCTTTTTGCACACCGCACATGTTGTTTCATTGGAGGGATAGAGCTGCATATAGTTGGCTTTTTATGTGATTTTAAATGAGTGACGTACCCAGATTTAGAGAGCAGTAAACGACCGCACACCTCACAAATCCAGCTCCCTATGTTCTTATTGAGGTTCATACTGTGGCCTTTTCGAAGTTGATGTTTAAGTTTTTCATGATCAGGACAACTCTCTTCAAACATTCTGCAGCCTTCCTTCACATGTCCTCTCCATTTACCTTTCTTAAAAGCAAGTTCTTCCCAGTTCTGAACTTCAAACTGTAGATCTTTAAGGCTGTTTTTTATGCAATATTTTTCTTTATTTGTGCTGAGGGCGTTTCCCAGTGTGCAATTGACTGTTAAACAGCTGTTTTGAGAGTATTTACTCATTCATGCGCACAGCATGGCCTACCCAACACATTTGAGAGGATATGATGGTAGATTCAATGCTCGTTCAACCAGCATCTATAAGGATTTGTGTGTCAGGTATTTTTGGTTGCCATTTGATGTTTAGGATTCGTCTTCAACACTTCTGATTAAAGTGTTCAAACAAATTAAGTGTCTACGATGTACTGTCCACGTTTCCGAAGAGTACAACAGAGCACTCAGAATGCACACCTTGAACACACTAAGCTTGGTCTTGACATTGATGCCATGATCCGCCTGCACTCTCTTTTCAAGTTTTCCGAAGGCTACAGAGGCCCTCTGAATGCGCAGGTGTATTTCTGCATCCAGTGAACCATTACTTGATAATGCACTATCTATGCCGTTTGTAGACCAGATAGGAAAGCAGCGTGACGCAACACAGAAATACTCTATGAAAATGTTCTACTCAATGTAACAGAACAACAAGGCGGGCTTATGTCGATGCTAGAAATAAGAGCTAGAAAACCATCTAAATCAGCTCAAACAATGATGAAGCAATCAGTATTAATTTATAATTCTCTATATTAGAGACAGTTAACTTTCTAGAGTTATAAATTAATATTGATCTAGATATTTCAGGTTTTTTGGTAGCTTAATAATGAGCTGGAGAGCCTTTGAACCCAAGCTATTGCTGCATCTGGCCTTACTCTAGATAGGCAGGATGGGACTTTTTGCACTGGCATCCTCTTCGAGGTTTTGTCAGCTCTCAATACCAAAGTTTAGTGCTAGTCGTCCAAGTATCATCCATGTGTATATCTTACTTCTTCAACTCCTCCCAGTATCTCATCTTCTTCATTGAGGTAATTTCCTCGATGTAACTTCGCTGGATTTCATCGAGTTCGGCAGTTAGATGAAAACTATAGGGTGACCTCCCATATATATAAATATATATATATATATATATATATATATATATATATATATATATACACTCACATACATACACTCATATAAATGTTCCCTAACGCTCCCCACATTTTTTCTGTTCCAGAGAGAAAGACAATTTTGCTGCACTCACAGACCAGTTGGAGGAGGAATTGGAAATTCAGATGCAAAAAGTTGAAGAACGTGTTCGTTACGATGTAAGTCTTACTGACTAATTATAGAGCCACATACCACAGATTTTGTGTGTATGTATGTGTTCATTTATATGTGTATATTTGCTTGTATATATACACATGTGCCTGTATGTTTGGACGTACTAATTTGCATATAATTAGCGTTAGTGTTGGAAACTAATTATGATATATATTAAGAAGTACACTAGTAGCCACATTTATGATTGTACAAATACAGATTGTTTAACCGACACTGCACCAACATGTTTAAATATATATATATATATATATATATATATATATATATATATATATATATATATATATGGGAAAATGAGTGAAATCCTTGGTACAGTTATGTATATTTGAAAAAAGGAAAAGAATGAATTCTTGTGGTTCTAAACAATTTGATTTAATTTTATAATATTATAATATAAAATTAAATCAAATTGTTTAGAACTACAAGTGAAGTCATTCTTTTCGTTTTTTTTCAAAGAAATATATATATATATTTGGAAAAAAGGAAAAGAATGACTTCACTTGTAGTGTTAAAAATTTTTTTTTGTTTTAATTTTATAATTGTTTATACATTTGGCACAAGGCCAGCAATTACTCAGTGTATTACTGGTACTTTATTTTATCGACCCCGAAAAGATGATTTGAACTCAGAATTGCAAGGACCGTAAATCTATGCGTCAAAGCATGGCGTCCGACCCTCTACCGATACTGCCAATCCTCCGCCCTATATATTTTATTATATTATAATATAATATTAAAATTAAATTTTAAAAAAATGTTCAACACTACAAGTGAAGTCATTCTTTTCCTTTTTTTCAAATATATCTAACTGTACCAAGGGTCTCACACATTTTCCAATAAATATATATATATATATATATATATATATAAAATATGTTGGCATGTAAACATATTTTAATTAATAACTAAAACGAGTGCAAATTAGTTCGTCCTATTCAGAATAATACTAAGAGCGAATGGATATATATATGCCCATCAAATATATGTTTCCTTGAGGTTGATGCCGCCTTATGATGATTGTCCAGTTAGATATAAAAATCGATTTAATGTGTTTATCAAATTTTTAAATTAACAGGAAAATTCGTATTTTCTGACAAATTTACATAACTACATATTAGATATGTATATATAGATCTCTGTCTACCTATCTACTTCTACTTATACGTGTCTATGTCAATCTTGTCTATCTATCAATCTGTCTATGTATCTATCTATCTATCTTTCTATCTGTCCATCATACTATAGATCTATCTAACTATCCATCTATCAATCAAAGGCGGGGAACCGGCAGTAATGTTCCTCTCTATTGGGAATTTCGATTGTTTTATTGTAATTCCTTATCGTTTATACCTGTTGATGCAGTTTCGTTTGGGCAATCTTTTTATACAGATGTATTTTTATTAAATACTTAGACTGTGAGCACACCTATTAATATATATATATATACAGGGCCGGTGGAACTGGGGGTGGGGCACATACCCCCCACACACACACACACACACCACCATCACTAATAGTTATATTTTTCTCCCCGAACTACCAAAACACACATCTATTTTTATATGCACTACAATTTATGAACGTATGTAGAGATAGATGGGAGAGATAGACATAGAGAGGGGGGGGGGGGGGAGTTTGGTGGTAATTGATATAGAGAGGAAGGTTAGGAGAGTGTTTTGTATATTAGATATATATAAAAGGGGAGAGTTTGGAGTTAATTGATATAGAGAGGGGTATTGGGAGAGAGTTCTGTGTAGTAGATATATAGAGGGGGAGGGCTTGGTGTTAACTGATATAGGGAGGGAGGAGAGTTTGGTGTTAATAGATATAGAGAAGGGTATTGGAAGAGGGTCACAATAGTAGATATAAGGAGAGGGAGAGTTTGGTGTTAATTGACACAGAGAGGGAGACTGGGAGAGATGATTGTAGGATTAATATAGTGAGGGGGGAGAGTCTGGTGCTAATGAATAGAGTGAGAGGATTGATAATATATAGAGGGCGAGAATTTGGTAGTGATGGATAGAGTAAGAGGGAATGAAAGAGTTTT
>CAXHJY010000930.1:20000-25797 GCA_964016885.1 Eledone cirrhosa
TTTCATCAATAGCATAATATAATTATATGCAAATAAAAATCAAAATTAATACGCATACATATACATATACATACACATACACATATACATACATATACACACATATATATATATATATATACATATATATACATATATACATATATACACACATAAACATACATACAGATACACATACACAACGCACACATATACATATACATATACATATACATATCTTATTCAAAAAATTGCACAGAATATATTAACTAGGTATATATCCAAAACACATCCCATTCTATGATTACATGACATTCTGCAATTCGTCTGTATAAGGATACTAATTTTAAGCGAATTAAAATTAAAGTTTTAGGTTGATTAAAACTAAAACCAAATAATAAATATATTTCCAAAATGTATATTAATTAGGTCTATAATACTAAAAATTCTTTCTCCGTCATTGGATACATGATATTATTTTGTTATATTTTATCTGTAAAAGAATTATAATAAAAGGTTTAAATAAATTAAAATTAATCTATAAATTAAATTACTAAGTATATATTAGTAATATTTAAAGGTTTTTCACAATTTATGATTACATAATAATTTCTCAACTGTAATAAAATATTAATTAAATTAAATTTATAAGTTAACTAACATTTAAATTAAATTAATTTCTAGAATAATGTTATTAATTAGGTTTATAATATTTAAATGTTTTTTTTAGTTTATGATTACACGATATAATTAATTCCTGTCGTTTATTTAATAAGATATCCTTAGACTTCATTATTTCAAATAGTTCTTGGGAACATAATCTACATTCCTTTCTATTATTTTGATAAGGGGTGGCTCTTTTGAGCACACTCCAGGTCAAATCATATTTTATATTCTTATTTTTATAACTATTGATTTTTTCTGCTAGAGATGTTGTATTAGCCAGTGCGGCATTTTTAAAACTATGTTTGTGGGTATTAAACCTTGTCTTAAAATTGTTAGAGGTAGCTCCTATATATGAGCAAATAGAATCTTTAGTTTTAACATTACATTTATAGACTATGTTGTTAACAAGACAATTCCCTTTTAATGGGCAGTTTGTTTTGTTTCTACAGTTACATCCTTTCGTTAATTCTGTATTTGAGGAGATATTATTGTTAATTTGATGTACTGGTGGTATACTTATGGTTTTCTTACATTTATATGCATTATATGCACTTATATTTTGTTTTATGTTATTTGTTGTAGAGTATGAGAATTTAACTGTAGACCTATTTAAGATTTGATGGTATTTGTGGTTTGGCGGGAAGTTTTTCTCAAGGATATAAAAAAATTTTTTAGCAATATTATCCTTAACTTGTAAATTAAAAGGAGCATTATACCAAGTAACTCGTCTATTACGGTTTCTATGTTGTTTATTATTTTTATTATTTTTATAGGTTGTATCATGATTTTTACTAGGAGGATTAATGTTAATGATCTCACCACAACTATTTTTAGTTATATTTGTAGATTTAGGTGTTTTATCTTTTTTATTAGGAGTTTTATTATTAATATTTATTATAGTTGTATGATGAGTAGTTTTTTGAGGGTTACTATACTTTATATTAGAAGATTTAGTATTTTGGGGTATATTGTGGGTGGCATTTAGGTGTGTACTTTTCATTTGGTGTTTGTTGGTAATATTATGCTGTATGCTTTCAGTATTTTTAGTAGAAGGTATATACTCTAATCTATTTTTGTGGCCACTTCTATCTAGAGCTTCATTATAAAAGGTCGCATTTTTATCAAATACATCTTGGTTAGAAGAAAGGTTAGAAATTCTAAGTGATATATTATATGCAAGGTTTTTAAGGATAGATTTAGGGTGATTAGATTGTGAGTGTATGTAATGTAAGTTTTGGTTAGGTTTATGGTAAGGTTGGTATATACCCGTAGCTAAATCTAAAGTTATATCTAGGAAATTTACTACTTTACTTGTTTTTTCAAAAGTAATATTAAGATTATAATAGTCTTTAAGGAAAGTTCTAATATGTTTTTTGTTTTTTTCGATTTCTGAAAGGCTAAGGTTGTTAGAAAGAAGAAGACAGTCATCACGATATAAACCACCTTTGAGGTGGGGAAAAGAGGCATTTATGTTGAAAAGGAGAAAGAGGCCCACAAGATCAGTAATTTGGGCGGAATCGCTTGAACCCATAGTAATATCAAAAAGATTACTGTATGTGTTTCTGGTCCAGTATTCATTCTGAAATTCAATAAGTGTTAGTCTAGCATGTGTAATAATGTTAATGTCATCCGAAGTTAAATTAGATCTATTTTTAGCAAATATTAATGCTTTGTTCAGGAGTATGGGTGATATAGAAGA
This sequence comes from Eledone cirrhosa, assembly GCA_964016885.1. Classification (NCBI taxonomy): domain Eukaryota; kingdom Metazoa; phylum Mollusca; class Cephalopoda; order Octopoda; family Eledonidae; genus Eledone; species Eledone cirrhosa. The sequence continues at coordinate 22,345 of CAXHJY010000930.1, forward strand.
ATAGTAATTATCTATATCAAATTGTAGGAAAGAAGCAGAAGATTTACACCTAATATTTTTAAACCAATTAATTACCTGGGAGGTGTTTTCCCAGAGTGGTAAAATAACGTATTTTCTTATTTGTGGGATGACTCTATCTAAAATTTTTTTGCTAATTATTCCAATATCTGATTTGGAGGGACATATAAGTCTAATAGAAGGATTAGAGTTAAAGTTAGATTTGTGATCTTTCAGGTTGAAGTGTGGTCTTTTCAATGCCAAAGGTTCAGTTCTATCTTCAATGTTTAGTTTTTTTACTATGTTGTGTGTTTTGTTGTTGATGTTGGTGAGTGACACATTATTAGATTTTTTATAATTTTTTCTGAGTTCTTTATATATGAACTCATTATAATGTTCAATATCCATATGATACAAGTTACCAGTTTTGTCCGAGTGGACATGGATTTTTTTAGACTTTTTTAGGTCCAATAGGGTAGAATCAAGGTCCTTTTGAAAGACGGATTTATACTTTTTAAAAAGTATAAATCCGTCTTTCAAAAGGACCTTGATTCTACCCTATTGGACCTAAAAAAGTCTAAAAAAATCCATGTCCACTCGGACAAAACTGGTAACTTGTATCATATGGATATTGAACATTATAATGAGTTCATATATAAAGAACTCAGAAAAAATTATAAAAAATCTAATAATGTGTCACTCACCAACATCAACAACAAAACACACAACATAGTAAAAAAACTAAACATTGAAGATAGAACTGAACCTTTGGCATTGAAAAGACCACACTTCAACCTGAAAGATCACAAATCTAACTTTAACTCTAATCCTTCTATTAGACTTATATGTCCCTCCAAATCAGATATTGGAATAATTAGCAAAAAAATTTTAGATAGAGTCATCCCACAAATAAGAAAATACGTTATTTTACCACTCTGGGAAAACACCTCCCAGGTAATTAATTGGTTTAAAAATATTAGGTGTAAATCTTCTGCTTCTTTCCTACAATTTGATATAGATAATTACTATTCTTCTATATCACCCATACTCCTGAACAAAGCATTAATATTTGCTAAAAATAGATCTAATTTAACTTCGGATGACATTAACATTATTACACATGCTAGACTAACACTTATTGAATTTCAGAATGAATACTGGACCAGAAACACATACAGTAATCTTTTTGATATTACTATGGGTTCAAGCGATTCCGCCCAAATTACTGATCTTGTGGGCCTCTTTCTCCTTTTCAACATAAATGCCTCTTTTCCCCACCTCAAAGGTGGTTTATATCGTGATGACTGTCTTCTTCTTTCTAACAACCTTAGCCTTTCAGAAATCGAAAAAAACAAAAAACATATTAGAACTTTCCTTAAAGACTATTATAATCTTAATATTACTTTTGAAAAAACAAGTAAAGTAGTAAATTTCCTAGATATAACTTTAGATTTAGCTACGGGTATATACCAACCTTACCATAAACCTAACCAAAACTTACATTACATACACTCACAATCTAATCACCCTAAATCTATCCTTAAAAACCTTGCATATAATATATCACTTAGAATTTCTAACCTTTCTTCTAACCAAGATGTATTTGATAAAAATGCGACCTTTTATAATGAAGCTCTAGATAGAAGTGGCCACAAAAATAGATTAGAGTATATACCTTCTACTAAAAATACTGAAAGCATACAGCATAATATTACCAACAAACACCAAATGAAAAGTACACACCTAAATGCCACCCACAATATACCCCAAAATACTAAATCTTCTAATATAAAGTATAGTAACCCTCAAAAAACTACTCATCATACAACTATAATAAATATTAATAATAAAACTCCTAATAAAAAAGATAAAACACCTAAATCTACAAATATAACTAAAAATAGTTGTGGTGAGATCATTAACATTAATCCTCCTAGTAAAAATCATGATACAACCTATAAAAATAATAAAAATAATAAACAACATAGAAACCGTAATAGACGAGTTACTTGGTATAATGCTCCTTTTAATTTACAAGTTAAGGATAATATTGCTAAAAAATTTTTTTATATCCTTGAGAAAAACTTCCCGCCAAACCACAAATACCATCAAATCTTAAATAGGTCTACAGTTAAATTCTCATACTCTACAACAAATAACATAAAACAAAATATAAGTGCATATAATGCATATAAATGTAAGAAAACCATAAGTATACCACCAGTACATCAAATTAACAATAATATCTCCTCAAATACAGAATTAACGAAAGGATGTAACTGTAGAAACAAAACAAACTGCCCATTAAAAGGGAATTGTCTTGTTAACAACATAGTCTATAAATGTAATGTTAAAACTAAAGATTCTATTTGCTCATATATAGGAGCTACCTCTAACAATTTTAAGACAAGGTTTAATACCCACAAACATAGTTTTAAAAATGCCGCACTGGCTAATACAACATCTCTAGCAGAAAAAATCAATAGTTATAAAAATAAGAATATAAAATATGATTTGACCTGGAGTGTGCTCAAAAGAGCCACCCCTTATCAAAATAATAGAAAGGAATGTAGATTATGTTCCCAAGAACTATTTGAAATAATGAAGTCTAAGGATATCTTATTAAATAAACGACAGGAATTAATTATATCGTGTAATCATAAACTAAAAAAAACATTTAAATATTATAAACCTAATTAATAACATTATTCTAGAAATTAATTTAATTTAAATGTTAGTTAACCTATAAATTTAATTTAATTAATATTTTATTACAGTTGAGAAATTATTATGTAATCATAAATTGTGAAAAACCTTTAAATATTACTAATATATACTTAGTAATTTAATTTATAGATTAATTTTAATTTATTTAAACCTTTTTATAATAATCTTTTACAGATAAAATATAACAAAATAATATCATGTATCCAATGACGGAGAAAGAATTTTTAGTATTATAGACCTAATTAATATACTTTTTGGAAATATATTTATTATTTGGTTTTAGTTTTAATCAACCTAAAACTTTAATTTTAATTCGCTTAAATTAGTATCCTTATACAGACGAATTGCAGAATGTCATGTAATCATAGAATGGGATGTGTTTTGGATATATACCTAGTTAATATATTCTGTGCAATTTTTTGAATAAGATATGTATATGTATATGTAATGTATATGTGTGCGTTGTGTATGTGTATCTGTATGTATGTTTATGTGTGTATATATGTATATATGTATATATATGTATATATATATATATATATGTGTGTATATGTATGTATATGTGTATGTGTATGTATATGTATATGTATGCGTATTAATTTTGATTTTTATTTGCATATAATTATATTATGCTATTGATGAAATACAATATCTGCTTTATGTATTGTATACCTAATTAACATATACTAATTAACGTATACTATTGAAATAAATATATAATTTTTAATT